>CATIWR010240795.1:0-34441 GCA_949677035.1 Omphalea diandra | reverse complement strand
ATATATATATATATATATATATATATATATATATATATATATATATATATATATATATATATATATATTATAATTAACTAATAAATTTGTTCATTTTGATCTTTATTTATTTATATTTTTTCAATTTAATTCTATATTTTTAGAATTTTATTTTTTTGTGTTTATAAAAATATTTTTTAGAGAGTAAAAAACAACTCAGATGATAAAAGTGATAATAAAAAACTATGTTTAACTCAATTTTTTCAACTATAAAATTTATTTATTTATTTATTTATTTTTTCCATATATTTTTAAATAATTTTTATATCAAAAAAAAAAAAAACAAATGCCACGACCTGTCGCTGTATATAATTTTCCGTCAAAAATAAATTTAACAGATTTTGATCGTAGGAAGAATGTTAATATATGAAAAAAAAATATATTTTTTTTTTGAGGGGTTGATGTTGACGTGGCTGACTTTTTGGCCACATATAATTAAAAAAAAAAAAAAGAATTGAAAGGACACGGTGCAATAGTAAGAACGGCCACCTCTCTCTCTCTCTGTCTGTCTCTCTCGCACGCCCGCACGCTTTCTTTCCCAGAAAGTGATCCTAGTGCTTGGATTTCTTGAAGATTTAAAAGACGAAGAAACAAAGATCGAAGGATTTAAGAGAAAGAGCGAGAGTGAAGACGAGTGGGCAATATATATATAAAGATTAATGGACCAGATACTGAATAAGGTTGGATCCTATTGGCTGGGCCAGAAGGCCAACAAGGAGCTTGATTCCGTCGGCGATGATATCAACGTACGGGTCTTTCCCTTTCTTCGTCTCAATTTTTTTCCATCTTTAGTTCGATCTGCTTATAATATGGTTCAATTATTGTTGTTTATATTAGGAATTTGTTTTTAGAAACGTCAATTGCTAAAGTTTTCATCCTTCCAATATCAATAATTGCTGCTTATTTTGACGGAATTTCAATAGTCATGGGATGGTTTTCTTTGGAAACATCTTGTTTAATTCAAGGTTTCGTGTTTTGATTTGATTGGAACTTGGTGCTTAAGAATATGATTCTTAAAGTGGCTATGAATAATTGCTATCAATCGGTTTAACTTAAGAATTTGAAAAGAAATGATCTGCTTAAGGCTTTTCATTGTGTTAAACGGTTGGAGATAGCAGAGAACCGGTGTAAATTTTCAAATGTGAACATTGGGGGATGTTAGAATTTCTTTACCTAAGTTATGGTGATTCATATCAGCTCGATTGTATTTTGGGATTAAAAGATTGAAAGGCTGAATTTTGATCATAAAGTACTCCTAGAAGTTTGAAAATGCTCTGAAATGCTAGACTGCATCTTCTTTGTCTTGGAATTAGTTAGAGGGTTATGAAAACTCATACGCAATATGAGCTTATGTAGGGCTTCAAGGTCCTTTAGAGTTTGAGCCAAAACAGTGAATTATAACCTTATTTTCCCCTTCCCTTGGGGGAGATGATGTAATCTAATTACTTATATTCTTAATTATGGGAGTTGTTTGTGCATATGAACAGTTTGGCTTTTGAATTTTGCTTATCTTCATCTATTCTGCTATTGGTGCATCAGTTATCAAAATATCTTCTTAATGTTGATGTTTTCCCTCTATGAATCAGTCATTGTCTACCAGTATCGAAGGAGGAACCAAATGGTTAGTCAACAAGTTAAAAGGTTTGTTGATTTATGCAATACTTTCTTTTTTTCCTGTTCCTTCTTTTCTGTTTCTTAACATTGTGAATTCCTGCTTCATCCATTATATTTGATATTCCAGTTCCAAACTGTATTTGTCTGTTTCTTTCTCTTTGAGTTTCCCTGCCATTTTCATGCACAATTCTAAAGTGTGATGTTTCCATGGTTTCAAATCACAATCGCGGTCACTGTCATATGTCATGGTAACTGTCTGTCACAGCTGTAACATAATAAAAACATCAAATCATTACGCAATTTTTATGTGAGAAATTGCAAAATATTGCAAACTAAGAAACATTGACATAATACACTAAAACTAGGTATTACGCATAAAAGAACATAGGTAGAGATGTAACATCTATGGTTTTGTCCAAATTTAGTAATCGACTTTAATAAGTAATATCTATGGACATTGTAGCCCCAAGAATTAATTTTTGTAAGTAAAGAGAAGAAGGATGTTAGAGTTGTAGTTCTTGACCCAATCTAGCTTGAATCCGCGCTACCGCAGAGTTAGTATGCCGGAGAAATGAAGATAAAGAGAAGGAAAAATGAATGGTCTTAAATGTGGAAACAAAACTATTTTTTCTCAGTGTGTAGCTGTATTAAACAGAAATACGGGTCAAAAATAACATGTGATTCTGGATAAAAATAAAGATTACAGTGGGCTCTGTTAAAGTAACAGTTGTTACATATTTAATTTAATAGCCGGCCGTTGCACCCAACTAATTGTTTTGCCCATTATTTCTTGGGCTTAATGGTGCACAGGTACCTTGAAATCCACTGCATAACACATAATGAATGTTATTTAAGACCATGAATGTTTCAATTATTCTTTGCTGCTTTTGGTGTTCAAGTTCAAACTAGTTTTTTGATAACTCTAATATCAAAATACAGGGTTATCCTGCAGCTTACTGATTTGAGTTTGGATTATCTTTTTATCATTTTTTGTTTTCTTTGTCTTTCCTCTGTTTGGATCTTGAAAATAAGTTCATGTTGACTGAGTAGATATTGTATTCCAGAGATTATATTACATTACATAATGCCACCACTTATTCGGCATTTTAGATTTTCATATGCTGTTCTTGTGTTTCCCTTATGTTTTTTCACCCCAAGTTGAATGCTCAAATATGAGGCTGTAGAAAGGATACTATGGGTGCTTCAATGTTCATTGGATCGGATGATTGTTCTGGTTGGAAAGAACTATTCGCTATTCAGTTCCCAGGTTGCTTTAGTCCAGATTAGTTTGGGCAATGTCCGGTGAGCTAGTTGAGTGAGTGCCTTGGAGTCTCTTGGAATAAGATTTCATTCTAGCCTACAGTCTCATCCGTAGATATTATTGTTATTACATTTTCATCAAAGAAGTTTCTGTTACATGGCTGGCCTTTCATGAAAATACCATAACATTGAAACTGCGGGTTTATTGGTGTGTATTGTTATTGCATTTTCATCAAAGAAGTTTCTGTTACATGGATGGCCTTTCATGAAAATACCATAACATTGAAACTGCGGGTTTATTAGTGTGTTGATTACTTTTGTTGCACAGGAAAAATGCAAAAGCCGTTGCCGGAGCTGCTCAAGGAGTATGACTTGGCTGTCGGTATCTTCCCTCGAGATGCTACAAACTATGAATTTAATGAGGAGACAGGAAAGCTTACTGTATTTATTCCCTCAATCTGTGAAGTGGGCTATAGGGATTCCTCTGTCTTGCGATTTTCCACCACTGTAACTGGGTATTTGGAGAAAGGAAAACTAGCTGATATAGAGGGGATGAAGACTAAAGTGATGTTTTGGGTTAAAGTGACTTGTATCACTTCTGATGGACCGAAGCTCCATTTCACAGCTGGAATGAAGAAAACCAGGAAAAGAGAGTCTTATGAGGTTCTTAGAGATGGAGTGAGTGTAGACAAGTTCTAAAGCAGCCAATATGCTTATTGAGTATAATGTTGTTGTCACCCGTCATTCCTTCTGAACCATTTTGCTTGTTTCCCTTAAATTGAGTACAATGATGACAAGTTAAAACTGTATTTCAGGTGTTCCCTCTGGATGTAGTTATGATATAGTAAATTTCGTTTATTCCACATTAGTATTGAATCACTCAAACGGACAATTATCAGCTTGCTAATTCATTTACACTTTGATAACATATTTGGCTTGCATGAATTCTTTGAGACCAACCTTTTCATTCTCAATTTTCGTGGCAGTTGTTTTTACCTGAACTACGTCGTTACTTCACAAAATGAGAGGATAAAAATGTGTGTCCTCTATATCCATAAACATAGCATAAAGTGGATAAATGGATATTAAACAACATAGCCCGACGCCAGTAGTATGTTAATTTGTGCTTCCTTGGTAAAGAAAAGGCTTTAGCAGGGCTGTAAGCTGGCTGACAAAAGTATGGTCTTCAATTTGTTATTATAACCATACTCTGTCTGCTTGTGTTTGCCATATAAATTACTTCCAAAATAAATGAACATACTCCTGCTATAGTCACTTTATAATTTAGGATATAAAAACATTATTAATGGATCTGAGGGTGACAGTGATACACAAATAAATCAGATCTTTTGTTTTTGTATCACATGTAAATTGGATTTTTTTTTTTTTCCTTTGACATAACCTCACCAGCACCTTTAAAATGAAGATGGAAAGATTTGGCAAAGGATGCTTACAGAAGTAATGCAATTTCGACCAAGATGGATGTAGTTGTGATTGCGATTGCGATCCAAGTTGTAACAAATATCCAAGATCCAGTCTTAGCTAATGGCTACCATTGAGTTGTTGAAAGAAGTTTTTTGACGCTTCATAAGTAGACCAGCTAATGGCAGCAGCTGGAGCATGAAACAGCATCCTGGGAATCCATCCCCTCATAAGCCCATGGTATCCATCGTTCTTGACAATCGTTTTAATGACGTTCCCAATTGAACTGCTTGAAAATCTGTGGCAACCGCATACCCCCTGCCCAACCATAACGCTTATATCTCAATAACTACAAATTTTGGGCGGATTCCGCGTTGCAGTTTTAACCCAAAACCCCAAATTTAGATTATTTCGACAAGCCCAAATTATATAATTCATAATATTAATTTAATAAATATAAATTCACTATTTTTATTTTTTAAAATTACAAATATTAATACTTAATATTATTTTTCTTTTTTCTCAATATATATATATATATATTCTTATTTTAAAAATATATTAGATAATGTTTTATTAGATGTGAAGTCATTATTTTATTTTATTAATTTTTTAAAATTGATACATCATCTTTAAAACTTTAATATAATTAAAAATTAATTTATTAAAATAATAAATATAGTATAATATATTATACAAAAATTCTTTTTAAATCAAAAAATTATTTCATAATTAATTAATATATAAAATTTGAATGTAAAATAAATGTATATTAAAATTATAATAAAAATTTTATTTACACAGTATATAATGTACGGCTTGATAATTAATTAAAATTATAATATTTAATAATTTATAAAAAAAATTAAGACGATAAAATCCGCCCGTTCTATTAGGACAAATAAACAACTCGTAAATGAGGCTTCAAAAAATAAAATAAAAAAAGTAAAAGAGTCCACCTGACACTGCAACTGCGTTTTAACGACATCAAGTGGAGTGGTAACAGCTGCAGCCAAACCCCCAGCTCCTGCACCGGCAGTGGCATGAACCACCAGCCTCTCATCACAAGCACTCTCCGGTGAAACCTCAACCAACGCCCTCTTCGCCGCCTCATAAGCTGCAAAGTAAACTGCAGTAAACGGAGCGTTCATGACCACCGTAGTCCTATACGACTTATAAAACGCACCCGCCCCTTCCTCCACTAACACCCTCCTCACGCAATCCCCAACTCCTTTATACGGACTGCTCTTCAGCTGCAGCCTCTGCTTCACCATATCCATAGGCGTAAACACCGCGTCGCTCGCCACAGTAGCGAAAACCCCGGAAACCGCGTGCACCGCGGAGTTATTCGGGTTCCCACGGGAAAAGAGCTGCTTGCAGAGCTCGTAGACGGAGAAGTAGACAGCGTGAGAAGGTCCAGCTCCGAGGCCCATGGCGCCAATACCACGGTAGAGCACAGCCGGGCCCTCGAGCTTTAAGATGGACCCGAAGGCCTGACGGACGCTGATGGGCTGAGCCGGACAAGAGGTGGTGAGTACTTGCATGCGAGTCTTGAGGGTGTCAACGGGAAACATGGCCATGTGTTCGACGGAACCGGCGATGGATCCGGCAATCATGTATTGCCAGAAATGAAGGCCGTCGTGGGAAACGGAGATGTTGGGTATTTCAGGGTGGTGGAAGTCGGGGGTGTGGTATGTGGCATCTGTGGCCATGGGGAGGAATGGAAGAGGGGAGATTAAGAATGGGGTTCAAAAGGTGCAGTGGATGATTAATATTGAGGGTTAAGAATCGGTTTCGGGAGGAGTGATGGGAATGGGTTGTCGCCATTCTCTGAAAATATGTTTATCTTTTTCTTGTGGAAAGAGACTGTCATCAACTGGAAGGATCATATATATGTGTAATGGAAATTTGATTTTGACTGAAAATACTTCCAAAAACTCATTAGTAATAGCATTAGGACTACAACAAGAAGGTTTAGAAGAGGCAGAGAGAATCCACTAGCAGCAACAGAAGAAGCAGTAATAACAGGGGAGATTCTATTAGCAGATAAAGAGTGATTAAATAGTTGATCAGTTCCTCCTTAGCCTCATTAATATGATAGGATCTCTGCTTTTAAACACTATACCTAAGTATTTTTTCAAGATATTTGTTTGTTTTTATCCTGAAAATATTCTCTATTATTTTCTTTTTCAATACCAAATTTTCCTTCAGTTCAATTTATATTTAGCCACAATTAGCTTCTTTTTTTTTTTTTAAAGATATTATTTGACTTGCCATGTAAAATTTCAATACTATGCTTAAATCAGTTGATTTGTGTATCTATTTTTGAATTTTGAGATCATGTCTTTCTTTGTAATTTGAATTTTAAAAAATATATATCTAAACCAAAAATAAAAATAAGAAAACAGTTTTGTATTGTGATGATACAACACTTTTTTTTCCTTTCAAAAAGAATCAATATTTCTTTCTGGAGATGATTTTCGCAATCCTTATCTAGTTTTTGACAATCTCAATTTTATTCCCACTAATTCAAACAGTATAAAAATCATCTTTTTTTTTGCTAAGTCGATTTTTTTTTATTCATTAAAATCAAAAGGCCAGAACAATATATAATAGGCAAAGAGTAGCTTCTCTTTCAATAGCTCTACCATAATAGTAAATAAAAGAAATCATTCAAGACTTACTCTCATACGGTGCACTTCACTGTGAGCTATGACTGCATGTATTAAGTCGAAAATTTTTTAAAAGTGAAAGAATACTGTGATTCCATTCTTTAGTCTCTTATATTACGAGATTGCACTTGGGTGCCAACAGTTTAATAGCGCAAATGGACAGGGAGACGTGTGTTGTCCACAATACTTGACATGAATGGTAATTTTCTGATTATTGGCAGCGAGTGTTGAATTGAAGGTAATGCAGTTTCTATCAGTGTCACGATTTAGGCTCTCAAAATCCCAATTTCATAATCAAAGAGAAAAGATATCTAGTAGAGGATGTGTGTGCAGCATCACGCGTGGTATCCACAAGCATCTTCTATCTTCAAAAGAACTAGTTTATTTCGACATCATATGCACATTAGTAACATATTGACAATCAACTTATTGTCTGATTTTAGCTCAAAAGTAAGGTCCCCTCCTCTTTGTATTGATCATCCATCCTAATCCCATATAGGACAAGTCATATTGATGCTCTCCTTATATTTAATAAAGGATAGATATTCCTTGCTTTGCGTGAGTGATTAACACGGTCCTCTTCTCTATCTAGTGGACGATGCTGTTTCTTTTTCCTCCATTATTTGCCAAAAAAAGGTGCAGACTGAACTGAAGGAGGGCCTGTGGGAGCCGTTGCCCTCCAAATTTCTTCAAAAATCTTATATATATATATATATATATATACACACACACATATATATTACTTTAACTAGAAATATTTTATAAATTAGTCTTTAAAAGTCTTAAGCAATGTTTTTAAAACTAGATCGAATGGTTGAACCAGTCTTGCAACTAATTGTCAAGTTAGCTGATTCAATCGGTCCAATCGATTCGATTCACATACCTATAAAATATATATTTTAAATTTTATATTTCAAGTAAAAAATAACAGAAAATTATAAAAAAGATAAAAAAAATCTAAAAATTCAAAAAAATAATAAAAATGATAAAAAAAACATAAAACTATTACCTATCATCAAATATTAATTTTAAAATTAATTACCCTAATGCATAAATATAATTCATATAAAAATCTAAATATCGAACAAGACAATATAACAACACCAGATAAAATTCATCACTTAGTTTTAAGCAATTCATATATAAACAATAAAAGGGGATCAAATTTGTAGCAGTACTAAGTGCAGCAGGAGGGGGGCGATTTTGTGAATCTTTGTGATTCAAGCCTAAATTGTTCAAGGTTGGATCGGTGGCGTTTATGTGAAAAAGGAAAGGTGTATTGGGCTTTTCGCAAAAACTTTCATGAAATGAGAAGTCTTTCTAGATAGCGGTTAACAAATAGTTGGTTCGATTTTTTATCAAAATTTTATATATTTAAAATTGAATAAAAATTTTTAAAAAAACTGATTAAACCAAATCAAATCGAACTTATAAAGCTCAATTCGGTTTGATTTGATTAAATTACATATATTTCAAATCTTAAAAAATTAAACTGAAAACTAAATTTTTTTTTTAAAATTAAAATCGAACTAAACTGATTTTATTAAATGATCAAATCAAACCAAATTAAATCAACTCAATATGATCAATTCTTTCAGTCCGACCTGATTTTTACTCGCATCTAGTTCTTGGCATGACTGCGTGTGTTGGGCTTGTTTCTGGGGCTTCATACACCTACTAGCCCATACAGTTAGTTTTGGAAATGACGCCTTGTGGCCGAAGTCTTGAATTTTCCATTTGTTTGTCAGTTTCCTTTTGCAATAATGCCAATATTTTTTTCCTTCACCCAAGTCTTCTAAAATTCTACACATGGTCTAGCAACCATTGTTATATATATTTTAACCTTTTTTTTTTTTGCACACCCGTAGAAGATTGATCAATGCAATGTTGTCTTTTGTTTCCTCTTCTTATATTATGCTTTTGCTATTTGTATTGTAACTATTTGTACTAACTGCACTATGTTTAACTTAATAGTACATTCCTTTTCTGGCCCGTGCCTAATTTTTTAAATAAAATACATAATAACACAATCAAAATCATAAAAATAAAAATTGAGAGCTCTAGTCCCACTTGTTAAGCCATTAACACCCGTCTCTTTTTTCTCACAAATCTATATGAAATCAACAAAAATTAATTTTTTTTAATTTATTAAGATCTTAAATTAATATTATAACCATTAATAAACATAAAAATATACAAGAATCATTACGTAGGCTTAATTTAGTTTGAAAAAGTTTTTTTATATTAAAAGATTGAACGTTTACTTACATATCATGTCTATCAAGTTCTTGGAGGAGATGGTAACTAATTTTCAATATCAAAATCATCAATGGAATCATCCCTCTCTTGAGAGATACAATCATCTCTCATAACATCTTAAAAAGTATAAATAAACTCCCATAATGAATTTCGAGCATTATTGCAATCTTATGTATAATATTCAACAAATAGATTAAAAAATATTTAAGATGCAAACCTTTAGATTTTTGAAAAATTGACTTTCCAACATCTTCCGAATATTCTTCAAGCATATTTTGCACCTCTTCATTGTCAAGCTCTCCTTCTCCTTCTTTCTCGACAATCCAAAATTTTGTTTTATCAATAGATTCATAATCAATACGATCATAAAATCTCTTTGGATGTATAAGCCTACAAATAATCAAATGTAAGAAACATGCACAAAAGGTATAAAATTAGTACATGACTATATCAATATGTAATAGAATTGTATTATTTCTTGCCTATCTTTCAATCCTAAATTATAATGAACACAAACAAGATCATTAAGCCTTTGGTGTTCCAACTATTTTCCTTCTTGGTGAGAATACGTCCAAACATACTCCATTGTGCTCACATCCAGAAAAAGAAGTTATTTGACCAAGAATTGTTACTGGCAATTTTATGAGTTTGAAACATCATAGCTTAACAATCTCCACCTTCTTTTATAATAATAGAAATTATTTAAATTAAATTTCATAAACTGCATGTAAAATATGATAAGCACTCTAAATTTGATAAATTCATGAAATGCATGTAAAATATAATAAGATCTCCAAAATTCATAAATTTATTCATAGCAGGTTGTGTAGTCCTACAACAAGTTAATGCCATACGTCAAGAAAAGCTCATCAAACACTCTTGCCATAGGTCAAGAAAAGCTCATCAAACACTCTTGAGAAATTTCTTGTCTTGTCCACCATCTTTGTATTACTAATTTTTGAATGATTTCTCTCAATTATGTTAAGGAGTCCATGAATAATCTTTGAATTCTTTGAAAAATTGTCTTCAGCATACCAAATAGCAAGATTGAGCCAATAAGCTACTACATGAAGATCTTAACACAACATCATATTCCATCTAGCTGAAATAATTTAGGTGTAAGGCTTATATGTTTCTTTTTTTTTTTCCTTTAAATAATTTTTTGATGGCCAAACATGTCCTATACATCCCCTTATATACATAACCCAATGCAAGCTTCTCATTAGAATCACAAATGCATGGCAAACGTATCAATGGAGTCATAATTTACACTAATCAAGTAGTGGTTCCAAAAATTTTCATCTAGAATAATTTACTTAACTTCTCTACTTCTTTGTATTTTCAAGAACTTCTTGACATCTCCGTTGATGACTAAAGCTTGCAAATCATCCTTGTGATCATGTAGACTCTTCAATGAAATAAAAAGTGGTGGCAAATTGAATAGGTTCAGGGTGAAAAATTTCACTCTAACCAAGTCTTTTACTTAACCAATTCAAAAACCACTTATGATTATACACAAAAATGGTCGCCTTCAATTTGAAGCCACAAATTCTATTATAAACATTTCGCCCATATCTTTCATGATCAAATTAATGTAATGAATGATACATGGTAACCAATTGATATGAGAAAACCTCTTTGTAAGCATACCACCTACAACCTTATAGCTCTTTCCATTATCTATCATCAAATGAATAACATTTTCATAACCAACCCATTCCACAATTTCAGTAAATAGATTACACAAAGTCTCTACATTGCTGAATATATTCGAAGCATCCACTAACTTATAAAAGAAATCCCCTTGTGATAATACACTAAAAAATTTAGCAAAGACCTTAGTCTAGAGTTTGTCCATACATCTCTCATTATGGTGCAACGTGATTCAGCTCATGTGCTTTGATAAGAATTAACAAGTAACTTCACTTGCAAATTGGCATCATTCAATAGATTGACAAGTAAAGCATGATAAGAAGGACTCTTGCATCCATGACCCATACTTACTATCTTGTTTCTCTTTATCAGAAAAAAAAAAAAAAGAGAATTGACAATATTTATAGATACAAGCATCATATAACCATAAAACAATTATCAAATTAGTGTCATGTCATTTTTTCTTACTTTATAAGTATACTTTAATGTCAAGTGAGAAGGATCACTAACACCTTTTTTGAAATAAGAATTTATTCTGAAATCAACTTTTCTTTTTCCTTTTTATACCATAGCAGCCTCTAAAGGATTGCCTCAATATCATCACCTTCAAATTTATGAACGCTTGCCATATGAATTTTCATAGGAAAATAACTTTTTTTTTTCTCTTTATCTTTTTGAATATTATCATTTTATGCTAATTTGATATCTCACATCTCCTAAAAGCATTTTATATGCATCAACATTTCCACTTGCTCTAGCTAGATATTACTTCATTTTATTGATTCCTCCACCAACAATTTTTGTTTGACAAAAGTTACATATCAATATCTTCTTTCCTTTATCATTGATTCCTTCACTAATATATTTCCATACTATATATATATATATATTTTATCTAATTGAACTGTTCGAAGATGTTTGATCAGTACATTGTGCTTTAGAGGATAGTGTAATTTTAGATGCCACAGTTTTCATTATGCTACATTGAGTATAGAGAATCAATTAATAATTTATATATCAATTAATAAAAATAAGTCAAATTTTAGAAAATTAAAACTTAACTAAACTAGTTTACAATTTAAAGTTTTAAGCTTCACACAAGATATGCACACTAAAATCATAGTTCAATATGTAATTACTATTTAGGACATATTTACACTAGGGTTTAATATAGTCTGGTCCAGTTCAATGTTTTAGAAAATATCAGGACCAAATTGAATAATCAATTTTTTAAAAATTAAAGGACCAAAACCTAGACCAAAAAATAAAGGGTTGAATTGAATTTGACTGAAAAAATTGGTCTAATTCTAATTGATCTAGTTCAATTCAATTTCATTATATTTGGTATCAGTTCTAAATTTAAAAAAATAAAATTTTCTTATTCAAATAAATTCAAATCTCGCTCATGATAATTTTGTATTATTATTTTATCACATAAAATAAAATTGATGTAATATATTAAATTGATATCAATATACTAAGAATATATTTGAAAATTATATATAAATAATGTATGATATGATATATTGTTAAACTATATATGTAGTTAGATTATATATTGCATATTTGGTTATAACTATATATATTTATAACTATAATTATATAGTATATTAGATATTTATAATACATGATTTACTCTTGATGCAATAGTATTATAATTAATATTAATATTATATATATTATAATTATATAATTTGATAATACATAATTTATATATATCATTTGAATAAATATATCATCCAAAAAATATTTAATGTCTATATTTTAAGTTATATATATATATTAAAAGTTGGGTTCAGTTTTCCATCATATTCAAACCTGCTAAACATGAGCTAAAATTGTATGTTATTAATTGACCAAAAACGAGTAGGTGGAGAGACAAAAAATAAGACAATTCTTAGTAGTACATACACTAAAAAATCATAAGATTGTTATGTGCAATTTGAACAGAACCCACTGAAGTGTTCAAAAACTATCTTAACACAATGTTAAGATCTTAATTAACCTGAATCCAACTGTAGATGTTCACTTCAATGAGCTCCAAAGAAGTGCTCCTCTTTGATCAAACCAATATTATATGCTAAATCTCATAGTTAGAAAATAATCAAAGTGAATTAGTAGTAATCAGCTAGTGTCACTTAACTAACAACTCTGAGAAGTGCTTACTAGAAAAAGAAACAATGAAAAAACATATCAAAACAACACAATTCAGTATAAAAGAATCAAAATTTTCAATTCCATCACAAGAAAAAGATATAATGTTTATCCCCTTCTCTTCTTGCTTAAGTTAAAAAGGGTTTATAGGGTTAAAGTGGATGCAAACCCTTAAACAATGTTTGAAAGAAATTTCATTTCAAAGAGAAGAAAAATAGGTGTGATAGGTGGCAATGAAGTAGAAATTCGAGGAGAAAATGACATTGATTTCAGCTTTGTCGACAAAAGGGATAAAACTTAAGGTTTCTCTGTTAAATAATAACGTTTTGATAAATTGCATTCTATCTTATTTAAATAATTGTTGATTCCATCGATTTTATCCGGTTGTTTCTGGTTTGTTAGCCATCTAGTTTTGAATGTGATTTTGGATCGAACAACCGATCGATTCTCGATTTTACCGATTCGACCAACCAATTCAATTTTCAAAATCATGATCTAAGTTTTTAATTTTATATATTTTATCAATAAAGTTTTTTTTTACATTATAGCTTAAATTTTGAATTTATTAATTAAATTTATATACATATTTATAAAATAAAACATAATGTTATTTAATTATAAAATATAAAAAATGAATAGAAGTTCATTAAGAATTTCTTATTATGGACTACTAACTATTTTCTTTCCCCGTTTTTCTTGAACATAAATTCTATTGGTGGAAGATTGACTTTTCTTCTGAATAAATATCCTATGGATTTGAATATAATACTTTATTATAGAAATTTTAAATTTGTTATTATTATATTTAGATGTACCAAAAGAAATAATCAATATATATTATTAATTTTAGTTTAATAATTATTTTTAAACTATTTTTTTGTCATTTGTCAAATAATTATATAATTGTATGTAATACATGTATATGTTATTATTTTCATTATGTTACAAAAAACTGTCATATCAAAAAATTTCTAAATAAAAAAATTAATTGACATATAAAAAATTTCTAATCAGAAATTTTAAAAACTAAAAAGTAAAAATTTTAAACAGAAAATTAAAATTATATAAAAAATTTTCTGAATAAGAAATTAAAAAACTTAAAAAATAAAAATTTTAAATAACTTCTAAATAGGAAATTAGAAAAACTTTAAAAAAATTTAAATAATAAGTCAATATTAAATTAATTTCATTAATTGTTCAAAATTTTAAGTATATAAGATCTACCAACAGTGCAATAAATTGCTTGAAATAGAATTTATTCTTATTTATAACTGATCAAGTTAGAATTAAAATTTTTATGATGATATGGATGTTATTTCTACATAAAACATTATTATAGAGAGATCTTATTGTATATTTATTTATTTATACTTTTAATTTAAGTCTTTATTTAATATATTAAAATTGTTATGTAATAAAGACCATATGAAATATTGTGTTGTTGAATTATAAATTTATTATAATGGTTATTAGTTTTAAGAGTTTAAAATTAATATGTAAATTTTTATCAAGTACAAATAAATATTAAGAAGTTTGTTCATGAATATTAAATCAGTCTATTTGTGAATATAAACGAGTTGAGCATTTGTATGTTTGAACTTCACTCGTTAAATAAATTTTAAGTTTTATTTAAATTTATTTAATAAAATAAATAAATAAATATGAACAAGCTCTAAACGAAGTATTTTGGGGTATTGATTCCTTTACACGTGCACATGGAAAAAAATAATAAAAAAATAAAGGTGAATTATATGGTATCGTTTTTTATAGCATCGTTAAATAACGTAATTTAATATAATGATAAATAATAATTTCATTTAATTAAATAATATCTAATTTTATCTAATTTAATAATAAATAATAATTTTTATTATATTTAATGATAAATTATTAATTATGATACTATAATAAATATAATAACGAAACCGATATGGTAAAACAAACCATAAATGGGGTCGTTGAGTTCGGAAGCCCAACAACAACCAATAGCGCTGAAGTAGTCAATAGGATGGAGCACGGTCTTTATCATTTGGATAACTTTCTTTAACTAGTTTTCTCAATGTTATTTATGAATTAGAAAATATAAAAAAGTCATTTCCTATTTTTGTTTAAAGAATTACTATAACTAATCATCAAATTATCTTTTTCAGTTTTCTACGAATAATTTTCCGAAAAGAGAATTTTTTTTTGTACAACTAAACAATACCTTAGATTTTGGAATAATTGTTTTCGGTTAGTGATATTTAGGGGGTAAGTTTGTTTATTCAAAATTTAAAATAATTAATCCCTCCATTTTTTATTCAATATTTAAAATAATTAATCCCTCCATTCTTCTTCGTATTATTATTTGGTCGAAAAAAGTGAATTTATTAGAAACCAGAAGATAAAAAGATTACAGAATTATGGAGGAGGAGAAGACACTCAAGCAATAGGAAGATTTCCCTTGATTGGATGCTTAGCCACTCAAATGGCTGGCTTGTTATCCTTTTTAAGGATAAATTTGAATATAATAGACTGAAAATAAGGAGTCTTTCTCTTGCTTGATGCAAAATGCCTACCAAACCCCGGTGACTATCAAAATTAGAGTCATTAAGCAAATCAACAAAAATTCTGGAGGCCTAACTCCTTAGCCAGCTCCATACCCAATAACGTAGCACTAGCCTCCGCAATCTCCAAGGAAAGAAGGGTTTTGATGCACACCATGCCGTCCACAAGCCTCCCATCCCTGTCTCTAGCAAATTGGGAAAAACCAGCTTTGTGGTAAGTTGCAACAAAAATGTTCATATCCTAATCATTGCCATTGAGACCACCCAAAGCATTCCTCCATTTCTCAATACTGCACGAACAGGGAGAGACACATAAAAGAGATTGAGCATTAATAAAATCATTTTGCAATTCATCACTCTTCTTAGCGAGTAGCCTAGGATCAGATTCCACATTGGAAAAAACTTTGTTATTTCTAGCTTTCCAAACACTTCACATAAGGAAGAAAATCTTTTGAAAAGAAAGGAAGGGTATAACAAATTAGCTACACCAGGTATAACAAATTGAATTATGTACCCAACTAATTAGAAAAATTAAAAAAAAAAATGTATCAATAACTAATTATATAAAATCATTTTTATATTCATAATTACATATATTTAAATACTGTTTTATCGTTTTATTTTGGTTGAATATAAGTTATATAAGTAACAAAAAAAAATTTCAATCAATAAATCTTAATGAGTAAATGGCAACATGCATTTTAGAGCCTTTAAATTTTTGGGAATCAATTATTAAGCCCATCAATTATATTTTATACTTTTTAAACCCTTAAATTTTTTTATTTTTATTTCATAAATCTTTTTTGAAATAATCATTATATGACGTTGAGTGGTATATATATATATATAATCTCATCGAAGCACCTCTCAAACAACCATACTTCCTTCCATCCCTCTCTACTTCATCACATTCTTTATTTTGTCTTGACTCTTCACCATTTATATTCCTATTTTCCATTATAGAGTCACATTAATTCTTAGTGTAGTATGTCTAATTTCATCTAATTAACCGATTAATATAAAGAACTAAGAGTTGCACCTAATTATTCTAATATATTTTTAATATTTTTAATTTGAACATGATTTAAATTGAGAAACTTTAAAGGATCAAAAAATGGTAAGCCACTACTAAAATAAATTGAAAATAGTTAATTTCAATTTATCTCTCATTTTCTGTCTCTTTCTTTCTTATTATGTATCTTTTAAAAATTTACAAATCAATTTCTATATTTTGATAATATTAGGTGAAAGAGGTCTCTCTCTCTATATACATAGATACACACATTGATTTTTTTTTCTTCATTTAATAATATTTGACACTAAATTTAAATTTTTGCTTATTAATTGTGAGAGATGGTAAGTTGTTAATCTACTTGGCGCAAAGTTAACAACTTTGTCAAAAAAGGACTTCATGATATAAAAATTAAAAGTTTGAGGGCTTAAAACATATAAAAAGTAGTTGAAAGAGTTTAGAGCATAATCATAAAAAATTATTTATTTAACTTGTATACTCTTAATATATTCTTAAAATATTATTAAATTTATTCTCTTACTTTATATATTTATATAAAAATAATTTCATAATGATTGTTGTTTCTAATTTTTAATTTTAAGTAATTTCAAACATAATACTTGGTAGATAAATTTTAAAAATCAATATTAAAAATTAAATATGTTTAATCAAGAATTTTAATAATTTTCAAAAATTATAATTATAAAATAAATTGATTAAATTTAATATTTAAAAATTTAAGTATTTATTATATTCAACATTTAAGATTCAATACTTCACTTTGTAATATTTAATTCTTAATTTTACCAAATGTCATCTTAATTAAAAGAAACATTATAAAATAGATTCAATTAAAAACCAAAAATTTTCTCTTAGACCGAGCACATATAAGACGTAATCAACCAAATTTTAAAAAAATTCTTCCCATTTTATCCTTTTTCCTACCCTTTTTCTCTCGCTCTGACCTTGTTTTTTTTTTTTTTCTTTTTTTTGAGTTTAGAGAGAGAATTCTGAATTTGAAATTTTGTCAAAGGGATGATGTACTGAACTGTTAGACTCTATATGTATATTTTTTTTTTGACCTGTTTCTTTTTCATTTTTATCAATTGCCTCTTCAAAATGCAAGATAACTAGCTATTCTACAAATTTCTTAATTTTACTAAAAAAAAAAAAATAAGTTCTCATTGTAGACTATCGTGAGGGACTCAACTAAACAATAATAATAATAATAATAAAATCTTTATTCACTATAAATTAAATGCAAATCAAGTAGAGAAATTCTATATCTGGTTTAAGCCATCTTCCATGATTGTTGTTTGTGTAAGAAGCTTAAATTGCAGTAATTGGATGGAATTTGCATTTTTTATATGAGAATTTGATGGTTTTGATTTTGGTTAATGGATGGTTTTCCTAATTGAATATTTTTTTATAGAATAAATAACACTATTTACAGCTAGTCTCTTCTCATCATCTTTACCTCGGCAGTATTGGGTTGGGTGAAATAGGACTAAATGAATCAAACTTGCTCAGAATATTCACAACTTTGCATCGAAGTCGGAGGAAGTGATAGCCTTTTAGTAAGAACTTAATATTTGCGCCGCTCTCCTTTCATTGATTTCCTTCCTTCTCCAATTTTCTTTCAAATTAAAACAAAGATATTAAATAAAAATTTCATTAAAACCTTTGAAAGAATTTTTGAAAAATTAGAAAAGTATCATTATATATCCATCTCATCACCCATAGGCATGATAAACTTTCTCTAACTAGACACTTGTAACTTTGTTCTTATCTACAGCCGCTTTATTTCTCTAATGAGAATGATGAGCACGTAAAAAAACGTAGAAAAGCTGAAAATAAGATGTTCCACATATTTTTATATTTTTTAATTATCCATATTTAAATAATTGGACATTTGGTATGAGGCATTCTCTTTTGATTCCTCAATATGAGGTTCAATTCAACTCATCTTGTTGGAATCTTTGTTCTAATTACAATTTAATTGAACTTTGGGCACACGTTTAAGGGGCAAATTGCATCTTTGTCTATTTTTAAAGAGATAATTTATTTTCATTGAGATCTCAATCGTTCATTTTAAATTCAATGGTGGATTGTAATTTCCACAAACGTACGAGTTTGGCCCTCTTCCACTTGTCTTATTTTCCAACGTTGATCTCTTCAGCTAGAGACAAAAAAGTCTCTGCTGAATTCCAGCCTGGTCGAACACATCTCACCTACTCACCCCCCCTACCTGTGAAGCCCACATTCCCCCCACATTTACAGCTGTCAACTAATAACGCGAGTACATATTTTATCATACTCTCGTCGAGTAAAATGGCACATCGAGAAAAGGCTGACTATAAGGACAGCAATAATGCACGTTGGATAGTATATTTGGAATGTGATCCCTTTCACACTGGACAAGCCACGAGAACGCCACACGCCCCCTACACGTGGTTCTTATCTGACCATCCACTTCCGGGAAAATCCAACGGTCCAAAACAAATCCCCATCCACTCTGGAACTCTCCAGTTTCAGTTTCAGCGTCTCTATATAACTGCACATGTCTAACCTCTGCATTTGCATCTCCATAATTGGCCTAAAGATCTTTGGTTTTCTTTTGGATATAAAGAAATGATGCTTTTAAGGTCTGGTTCAGCATTTTCTCTTTCAAATAGACAGGGGAATGCTGTTCTTGGCCCCACCAGCGGCCTTTCTTTTTCTTCTTCTTCTTCTTTGATTCAATTGCCAAGAAGGAGAAAAACCACTGTTCTGGTTTCTGCCACGGCGGCAGAGAACAGTTTGCAGCTTACTGGTGTTGTGTTTGAGCCATTTGAAGAGGTGAAGAAGGAAGCTTATATGGTTCCTATTGCTCCTCAAGTTTCTCTTGCCCGCCAACGATATGAAGATGAGTGTGAAGCTGCAATCAACGAGCAGATCAAGTCAGTATTTATCTATTCATTTATGTTTAATTTTTTGAATATTAGGAGTTTTTAACAGAAAAAAGATCGTCAGAATTTGGATTTCCGACGTCTGATTTAGAGCAATGATATTTGATTTTAGTTTTTAATCGGTCTCTTAATTAATCAACTAGAGTTTATTGCAAGTGAGGAAATTTTCTGGAATCAATAAATGATCTGATTCTGTTTGGCTACTACAATCGTTTATTGTGATTTTATTTTATTTTTCTCTGTCACAGTGTGGAATACAATACATCGTACGTATACCATGCCATGTTTGCATATTTTGATAGGGACAACGTTGCACTCAGGGGGCTAGCCAAGTAAATTTCCCACTCTTTTTTTTTTTTTTTCTGTAATTTTGGATTTCGTTAATTTTAGTTTATTATTCTTGTAATTATATTGTGTGCAACCAGATTTTTCAAGGAGTCTAGCGAAGAAGAAAGGGAGCATTCTGAAAAGCTAATGAAGTATCAGGTACTTCCAAAAATTTTCAGGCTTAAATCACTGTTACTTGTTTGGTATTGGGTTGATGTCTAATTATTCTATAATTATGATTAGAACATACGCGGAGGGAGAGTGAAACTGCACGCTATAGTGACGCCTCCTTCCGAGTTTGAGCATGTAGAGAAGGGAGATGCATTGTATGGTAAAGTCTGTTGAACTCTGTAAGCTGTTAGAAATGAAGCTGAATTGCATTTCTTGATCTGTGCTTGGTTAATTGTGCGTCTGGTGTTTCCATTTATTCATTAAAAATTAACTTCGGATGTCTTTGATTCTTTGAATCAGCTATGGAATTGGCATTGTCCTTGGAGAAGTTGACAAATGACAAACTCTTGAGCTTGCACAGCGTAATCAATAGTTGCCTTCAACTCTTATTTCAGTTTATTTCTTCTATAGGGGAGAGTTTATTTCTTACATTAAATTGGAGTTTTTTTTCTTTTGGGCGGATTTGCAATTGTGCTTATGAACTATGCTATGTTTCCTGAAAATAGGTGGCAGATCGAAACAAGGACCCGCAAATGGCAGAGTTTGTTGAGAGAGAGTTTTTAGCTGAACAGGTAAGCTCAGTGACTTGATTGTTATGTAAGCATTTGGAATACAAATTATTGTCTCATGGTGTGACTCATATGACCTTTTTTAAAAGGTTGAATCCATCAAGAAGATATCAGAGTATGTCACTCAGTTAAGGATGGTTGGTAAAGGCCATGGTATGCACAAAATCTCCATTTCATGATTTTTCCTTTTGCTAAGCTACTTCCAATTACTTCCTCATTTGATACTGCAACACAAATGAACCAGTGTTGATGTCGTCTCCTTTTTTTTTTTTTTTTGGGTTATGGTTTGTAGGAGTCTGGCACTTTGATCAGATGCTTCTCCATGAGGGTGAAGCTGCGTGAAGCCTGATGAAGAATAAGAGTGAACTGTTACATCTTGTCTTTCGTTTTTGGGTTTAATTATCTCCTTTGCCTGCCAAAATTATATGATACTTAATTCTCTAGGAGTTGTAAAATATTAATGATAATAAATGACCGTTGTAGCATGTAGGATAAATTTCAATGTCCTGAAAGGCAGGAAACTATCGTGATTAATGTCATTTGTGTCAGAGTGTGTTTTTTAATGTAAAATGTCAGGAGTTCTTTTGATGGCTTCATTTCTTCTTAAATGGTTTCTCTGTACCAAAAAAGAATGAGAGTGAACTGTTACTGCGAATGTGGCACAAGTTTTTCTGGCAGTAGTGGGAATTGCTTTTAGGTACAGAACTAATTCAGATGATTGGGTACTTTCAAACCAATTGGACCCAAAACTTTGCTGAAGTAATATGCGTAGATGAAAGCTACGCAAAATTTTGCAGGATAAACAAGTTAAAGCAAAAGTCACTCGATTTAATTTTTTTTTTTCTTTTTTTTTTCCTCTTGGATATGCATATGGCAACTTTCGATGTGGTTCCTCTTATTTTTTCCTCTCTTCCAGTATCTTTTCTGCATGAAGGGGAACCAAAAAATAGACGTTGTTGAGGCTGCAATAGTAAGCAATTATATCAACTTCATCCATCCTGACCACTGTCTTGGAAAAGAATTACATTATTCATGTTGGCCTGAAACAGAATTTCCAATAAGGTCTCTTCCTCCTGTTACTGGAAGCAATATTTGGAGTGGAAGAAGAGTGTATCATCTCCCACATAACTTGTATATCTGTGTATTCCGCACATGATTCCATGTCCTTGTAAAGATTCGCAAGTCCTTCGTTGTTCCCTGTCGTCATCATCATCAAGTATATAAAAAACATCAGATTAACACCTAAAAACGATTCTTCTATGGTTAGTTAACATTGTTATAAAATATATACCAGTGTTGTTAGGAAAGGATAAAGAATGTATTGAACTTGGTCTTACCTCTGGCCTTAGGTCTCAAGCTTGAAGTGAGCTTCAGAAGCATGCACTTTGCTGAGAAGAGAAACGTTCGCTTAAAGCACATCATCGCCTTCCATCTGTCCATATTCAACTAGCTTCTTGCTCGATATAGAACCATCCTTCCATTATATATCCATCTTCTCTCTACTAAGAACTATACTTCCATTATATTTCCATCTTCCCTCTACTAATAAATTAACAAGAAGCAAGCAACCAAGTGAACCCCGCGGAGCACAAAACGACATTTGTGAATAGAGAAGAACCTTTCTCTAGTCAATTTGTACGATGGCACCTGTGGGACTAACTTCAAGCTCTCTCTAAGATTAAGGTTCCTCAAGTAAAGAAATGTTTAAATTTCTAATTTTCTACACTTAATATATTATTACTAAAATAAAAATAAAAAAATTTATGTGAACACATTAAAAAGCATATAAAACAATTATAATAATACTTAAAAAATCTTAAAATAGATAGTTATCTTCTCTTAAAATAGAAAAATAGTAGTTTATTGGAAGAAATGGACAGAGAGCAGGCAAGCTTATTTGGACGTGGCATACTCCTCCTTTCCCTTACCAAAGATTCTCATTTTCTATTGTATGGTGATGGGGCCCAAGTCAAACGGTTGGTTGGTGTTTCCTTGAGTGCCTTTCTTTCTGTTTGTGCTCACTTCTCTCTCGCATTGGCCATAAGTGATATTATGAGATTAATGAAGTGAAGTATTTACACAATTACATAAGGTTAAAAAGACAACTACTGGGCTGTCATTCGGATTAAATTATTAATAATATCAAGAGGAGTACTTAGAATATGCTCGTGTTATTGGGTTGTCTTTGTATCGCTTTCAATGACCGCTTAAATCTTAATATACTGGGATAAGAAATACAGAAGCATGTGGTTTGTAGCCCTTATTGGTAGTATTCCCCAAGTGCCATGAGTGACATTTTACCAACTCTATTCTCTTCCCCTACCCAAACTTGTTTTCTTGTGTGTTGTACACTAGAGAGTTGAACTAATGAACTCTATTTCTCATTTCTCAGTGTGCCACTTCGGCAAGTTAGTTCAAACTCTTTCCAATTTTTGTGTCTAAAGGAGCAAGCTTATATCCATCAATATGATGAAATTAGATATCTCATTGTATGCCCTAATCGTTTTTTTTTCAGTTGGGGGAGTAAATTTTAAATTTGAAACTTTGCGAATGGAAAAATACGTTTAATCACTAAATTATGCATACATGTGCACCTAATACTCATTGTTGGTTTGACCTTTTATGAATAAAAAAGATAAAAATAATTAAATGCTAAGATTTAGAAAAAATTTTTTGTCTAGACTCAATTCATAATGAATTTATGATGAATCACATATGATTGTCTAAGCTAGTGATCAAGTGGTGGCGTCTCAAAATTAAAAATTTCGGTTCAAACCTCATAATTGTAGGTGAGCTCCCTTTAATAAGAATCATCGAAAATTTACCCCCTTTTTTTTTTTTGCTAATAACTAATAATTACTAGTTGCATGTCATGGCTCCTATAAAAACAATTTAACCACACGACAAAGTTAAAAAAAAAAAATTCATGATGAACCAAAATATAAAATGAACCTTGTGTAAATGGGTCCTACTCCATCTATCTTGGTTCATTAATAGACTTGGTCTAGGCAAGAATCCGTCGTATGATCACAGGAGCCCACAACGCTCGTAACCCATTTGGCTAATTGGATTCTACTAGGTTGGAATTTGGACCAACATGAAACAGTGTGTTGGCTCTCCCGAGGACCGCCTGTCAATTAATAATTCATCATTTAATTAAATTTATTTATTATTAAATTAAATATGATTAGATTAAATTATTATTTATCATTAAATTAAATTATATTATTATAAAAAGATTACCGGAGAATTCACTATACTATAAAAGTTTTGCGTGGGCGTCGTTATTTTATTTATTCTTCATCCATGAAAACAGTAGGCTACAAAAAACTTACTTATGAAACAAGGTCAACCAGCTATAGTGTGAAACAAGGTCATAAGCCATCTTTATATAAGCAATTTAGTCGTTTTAATATAGGTAGTCTCAAAGCTTTTCCTTGGTTATGACTTGGGAAGTGTGAGATATACAATGCAACCATTCAATTAGCTTATATGTTGGTAGGAATCTGCACATTAGTTTTGCAGGATGACTTTCAATTCAAAGAAAAAATATCAGGTTAATGTAGAGGCCCCCATAGATTTGCTAGGCAAAATAAAAATCGAGCCAGTGTCTGGAGATTGGGAAACCACTACTAATAATATTTTATCTACCAAGGCACCAATTTATTTATAGTAAAATGAAATTAAAAAAAGAAAGGGAATGAAAACAAAAATAAATAATAATAAATCAAAATTTACAGATCCTTTTGGTGCTAAAATGAGAAAATGCAGACAATTATTTACACATGCATGCACAACACAGCTCCCTAATCATGGATAATGGAGTGAATTAGAATAGAGGCTTCCTCATCAGTTGGTGGAACTGCATCATCTGCAACAATATTCACAACTCATGTTATAATTAGGAATGGTATCTGTGTGGTTGGAAATTTCTTCTATTTTTTTTTTTTTTTTTTTTACAAAAAAAATAAATAAATCAAGGGTTAGTTCAGTGATTAGCTCCACGATATTCTGATCGTGTAATATAGCAACAAAAGGGAAGAAGAAGATACCTGGAAGAGATTTAGGGAAGCGGGAAACAATTTTATGGATGATACCACCAACACCTTCCTCTTCAGTTTTGACTAATTCATCTTCTTCATCATCTCCGACTTCATTATCCTCACCTTTGCTGCTTCTTGTTCCATTATTATCTGCAGGTTCTGCTACTTTTGCACTTAAAGGTGAAACCAAGCGGGATATAAGATTGTGGAGGATTCCACCTGATCCCTTGTCTCCTTTGTCTTCATCGTCATCATTATCAGTTGGAGCTCTGCAATCCTGTGCTCTATCATGATCATGATCATCTCCTTCATCTTTGGGATGCATAAGCATGATCTCTGCTTCACTTACACCATCTTCCATCTCTCTTGTTTCTTCGTTAGGCTGGACACGGGCTTCTTTTGCTTCATCGTTGCCGACTATAAGTAAAGGCTGAGGCAAAAGCTTTGGGGACAAACGTCCTCTCCCGCAGCATTTGTTTATTACGAGGCTCTGGTTTTCTTACACGTACTCCGGAACGCTTGTCTGTTTGAGCTTCGACTCTCTCCAATAAACTGAAGACGCGTGCCTCCTCGTTCCAAGTTGCCACATGCGGATTATCATTTTGATGCGAAGGTCGGTGCAAATGTATTCAGCCATGTTTGTTAAAAAACAGAAAAAGAAAAAAGAAAAAAAAAAAAAAAGGAATGAAAACTTTATTTTTTATGTTTAACATCTTAATTTATTTAAAAATTTAAGTATGAGATCCGAAAATGAGTAAAATATTTCACTATTTTTAAAATTTTATTATTTAAATTCATTTATTTGATTATAAAATATAAAATTATTATATATAGAACTAATTATAAAAATTTTATTGATATTTATTTTTTATGTGTTAGATATATTAAAATTTAAAATATTTAGCTTATGAATGAAATTATATTTTTATTTTTCATTTATTAATGTAATCAAACAAATCAAAACATTATTATTTGTCTCTGTGATGAATTTGGCAAATATTTATTTGTTTATTAATTATGACCACATTATAAGGAGTTTTAGTTTAATTAGGTCATTAAAATATAATTATTTTACGTGCTTACAAGCAACAACAGTAGCACTCACCATTTAACAGATTCATCTACAAATTAAATAAAAACGACAATACACTTTACATCTATAGCATTTATCAGTGTCGTCCGATTTTGGAGTGCATTTTAACGTTCTTTTTTTAAATTAATACTGAGTTTTTTCATTTATTTTCTGTATTTTCTTGATTTAATTTTTATATTTTTTTTCATTTTTTGTATTTATAAAAATTTTTCTCAAATAGCTATCACAATTCTAATGATAACATAACTGCATTTAACTTTAATATTCTAAAGACATAATTTATTTATCATTTTGTATAATATTTTTATTCGTTTTATATATCTATCTACTCAAATTCTATACAGAAATTAAAAAAGCCAAATAAAATTCAGAAACTAAATTACTATTTAACAATGTCATAACAAATAAATAAAATGGAGTTCATAGACACCAGAAATTTGTGAAATTTACAACAATCTAATCGACATTAGACCATTGCCACTGCATCTCTCTTGCATGAACACTAGTGCAGAACAGATACAACTTCATTACAGTTTGATTTTACCATTTGCCTGTACATAATGTACAAACTAGCACAGGGAGTCGAAAACGAGGGCGTCAGCTCTGAATTTTGTGCTTGACCAACTCCACAGAGAAAATAAAAGCCTTGAACAAACAACAAACCTCTCATTTCCAATGAAACTACGAATCATTCCCAAGTCGTCTGCTTAATATTATATCCTGGTCAGCTTTCTTTTGCGCCTCTCTCCTCTCCTTAAATCTGGCCTCTCTGGCGGCAGCATCAGCCTGGACTTTCTCCATTATAACATTGAAACCAGGAATTGTCCTCTCCAATTTGTTGTAAACTTTGATGCTGAGATTGTAGAAAATCCGAAATATTCTCTGGAGAAACATGCATTAAATAGGCATATCAAGAAAAGAAATATAAGACACCCAGCGGAAAAGGATCCATAGAAAATGTCATCACATCTTTTGAAGTAAATATACAAAGAGAGCTCATCAAAACTCTCTTTGAACTAATATACAAAGAGAGCTCATCAAAACTCTCTAGAGAACCATTCACAAATTTGCACCATGTAGTTTACAAGTGGGGCTTTTGAATTACAACTTCCAACATCTTTTTCTAAGCAAAGCAATATTCACTAGGAATGCTAGAAAGGGGTCAAACTTGTTTGATTTAAACTTGTAAAACAAAAACAGTCTACTTGCTCAATCTCTCCAATTTGAAGTCTGCCTAAGTTTCCCAACCTCAACAAGCAAGAAGTTCAAATTAAAAACTAGAAGAAACAAAACTGTACCTTGACATCTTTGTTCCAATGCCTGATGTATGGTGGACCTGTTGTATATGAGCCAAGACGTTCACGATACCACTTTCCACCAAAAGTTATTTGATCCATTGCTTGCTCAACACTTAGAACCTCCCATGGCCTTAAGCCAGGGATAATTTTCGCTAGTTGAAGCCTGACTCACAAAAGAAACCAAAAAAAAAAAAGAGTTAAATAGTTGAATTGACCAGCTGTGAAGATGCCATACTTTTTCACCTATAGAACATGCTTCAAATAGTCAAAGCGTTCAGAGGCACCAACACCGCCCTGTTCTTAAGAAAGTCGAGGCAATTTAACCATCAAGAAAAAGATGCAAATTTACAGTACCTGAGATCTTTTGGAATGTATTTGTTTGGCATATGGTCGGCTTCCAATGTAGTTGTCAACTCAGAACCACTTGCCCAGAGAAACAGAGCATGGCTGGGAATTCTAACTCCTGGCCATACACCACCATTAGCTTCCAAAACAGCCAAGTCGCGTCATTTGCTCTCTATGGCCTCTTGTTGCATCTGCTTCAAGGTTTTATTCTCACGTCCCTTTAGAGGAACCCAAGGAGGAATGAAGTTTATGTAGAAAAGCTGTTGCTGCAGCACCTAGTCTAACTGAGATGATAAAACCATACTCCAAGAGTTAATGCATTTGAAATGCTAAGTTGACATCTTACTGAAACAAAAGACTAGCAAAGGTACGGACAGAAACATTATATAAAGCAAGCCATATGCATACGATTAATGCAGTCAACAAAATTGTATCACTGGCCTGGCATGTTAAAATGCTGTAGACATGTGTGCATGGAAGACTAGTTCAGTTGTAATGCTCCATTAATTTATTAAAATTGATACAAAAAGAGCATTCTTTCAACCTCCAAAATCTCAATATTCACAAGAAAGGAGGATGGCTTTCGACTCCCAGCACTTATAGCAAGGCCTTCATACACTACATTGTACTCTCTATAACACAAACATCCTGATAATGTGAAACACCAGAAGACTATGCAGGGAAGATTAACATAATATTTAGGCCTCGTTATGTTGTATCTGTAGTTAGATAACTTAAGTGTGATCCTAGTTAGCACGTTACCACTTCCAAAACCTAAAATGAAAATGGATAAATCCAAAATCACAGTCTGATAATCAAACTTGATGGTAAAAAACAGAGAATAACAACATTAACAAAACTGAAACTGCACATACCTTCCCAAGTGGCAATTGCACGTTCCATGCCGTAAATCATATGTATCGGTGCCCATTCATCCATGTCCTCACCCCATATAAAAGTATCCTTATCAATGATTCCAGCACCCCATGCAGTCTTAAGCTGAATCAGCTCCATCGGTCCTCGCGTCCTGCCCAACCGATCCTTATAATACCACCCGCCACTTCTCATTATAACTACCACAACAGCAACAACAACATCAATAAAGACAAAAATGAAAAATCAACATTATAATCGACAAACCAAACTCACTCACAATCATAATAACGCTTCTCGAGCCGCTTATATCCGACAGCCTGAGCAACATCAATAGGTCTGCTAGAAGGGTAAGGTCTCTGCCTAAACCCCCACAACCCAAGAAAGAACTGTCTTGCGAAATCCCAAAACTTATCATCACTCTCTTGCTTGGTCCTAATCGCCTTCCGGGGCATCCGGACCAATCACATTCGGCACCGCCTCCTACATCTCCCTGTCCTCCCATCTATAAGGAAATCGATTAGCCTTCATCTCCATTTCATTCATCTTATCCGCAATCTCCTCCGCTCGGGCCAAGAACTTGACTACCGGGTTGGCTTATATCTGGGCCCAAAATTCCTCGTTTTCTTTGATGTCTTCCTCGGTTGGGTTTTCTTTCTTTTCCAAATAAGGATGGTCGCTTAGGATCTTTTCAACTTCTGGCGTATGGCGATAGTCGGGTAGGTTCTCGTGCTCCCAAAAGAAGCGGTCCACCATTTTCTGCCAGTATCCCGTTTCATGGGGCTCAGGTTTGGGTTTGGGTTTATTGGGTTTCTTGAACGGGTTAGCGATGCTGATGGCAGCGAAGGCAGTGGATTGAGTGGTTTTGGGAGTTAAAGAATGGCTGTGTGGAAGAAGGTTGACAGGGGTAAGTGGGTTTGGTGGTTTGTTGAACCAGTTGTCGAAGAAATTGAAATCTAGAGACGCCATTGTTAGTACCGGTTGAAAGATTTTAGGGGTTTTCGGCTCCGGCCAAGAAATGGAGCTGAAAATGGAAGACCGAAGGGGGATAGTGTTAGTGATGAATGCTTATGGGCTGTTGATGGGCCGAAGAGTTGAGCTTTTGGAGGCTTTTGGATCGATAAGTATGACACCGCAGGTGCAGTTGTGTTTTGACGCCCAGGATGTGTTATGGGCCCAAGTGTCGATATGGTGGTTTTTTTTTTTTTGCATTTTATTTAGTTTAATTGTGAAGCTAGCATATGTGGTTTTATTTTTTAAATAAAAACTTGTGTTGACTTTTCGAAAAAGAATATACAAATTAGGTTTTTTAAGCTGCGATTATTTGATTTTCAATGTTTTCTTTTGAATTTAGAGATTAAGCTCCTATTTTTTTGAAATGATAGTTTACTTCCGAACTTCAATTTTTTTGGTTTCAAAGTTTTCATTTCAACGATTTCTATGAGCTGTGTTCTTTTTAATGGAAAGTTTCAAGATCTTTTTTTGTAATGAAAATATTAGTGGTTGGTTTTTGTGATTTAATTTTTTCTTAAAATGTATATTAATATAAGTTTGTGTTCTAGTTTTTTTTCATATACATTGACTTTTTGTTTGTTTTTTATTTTTTATATTGAAAGATTTGGATTGTGTTTGTTTGTGTTTGGTGAGAAAGGGTTTTAATAGTGATAGAATTATTAATGGATGAGAACATGAAAAATGGTGATTTACAGATAATCTCAATTCACAAAATTGAGAATCTTGAATCTTTTGGTGATATTGGTATGTATTTTTATAAATGTACTTCATTATTATTATGAATCTACCTTTTGTTTGTCTACAATATACCTACTTATTGTTACCAATATACCTAGTTGATTTTCAGGTTTTGTTTATTATTAATATTTTGAGTTTTTAATATTTTATGTTTATTTAGTTTGTTATAATTAGTTTTTATCATATGGATTTTAATCAATTTTAGATCTCAATTTATTTTATTGACTCAGTTATGTATTTTTATTATTGTAGGTCATTATATATTATGAAATGTGTTCGTTTGTTTGGAATGAACCTAATTAGTGTTGTCAATGTATATAGTTGATTTTTCATGTGTTTTTTCATAAGTAACCTTCTTTTTCTTCAAAGGTACAATACTTGCTAATTTATTTGTCTTCTATTCCTTTATGCTAGTATAGTTTATCCATTGTATTGTGTTAATATATTATAATTCTTTCATTTGGCTCTGTTCTTCGTTTCCATTTTGCTAGAAATTAAAAGTAATGTCAATCGGCATATTAAATATAATTTAAATTGTTTAAGAAATGATAATTTTTTTGATTTTGGACAATAGTTTAACTTATTAATGAATTGTGGAAATGCATATTTTATCCTTTTTGTTTACTTGTATTTAAAAAAAGTCAGGTACATTTATCTTGAATTATAAGTATATTATTATTGAATTATGATACATTCATATATGATATGAAAAAAATATATCTGCAATGAAATATTAATGTACCTTTTTTACTATATGAATGTACATGTGTGTTTTTTGTTATTACAGATTGGTATTGACAATAAGAAATAAAATTAAATAAGAAAAGTAATTTAATCAGTGGAAGATATTATACACGAAGAAACTGGTAACTTTTTTTTTGTTTCTAACATTAAAATATTGGTATGAAGTTAGTATGAAACTGGTAACTTTTTTTTTTTTGTTTCTAACATTAAAATATTGTTTCTAACTTTTTTTTCTGTTCTGCACTAGTGTACATGTTTGTTTGTTTTTTAGGTTTTTTTTTTTTTGTAAGTTATGAAAGATTATGATGTTTTTATTATGTTAAAATTATCCAATTAGAAAATTCAATAATTGTGATAAAAAAATATGATATCGGTGAAAAAATAAAAATGAAAGACCTACTTGTTATTTATGATGCAATTTGTACATTGATAAAATATATCTTACTGCTTTGAAAGTTAATGTGATATTTGTTAATGATGGTGCAAGTAAGAAAAACTAGTAGTTGAAGTGCAGCGAAAAATTAGGGATGAAAGTGAGTAATTAATATATTAAATAAATGTATTTGGAGGCACGATTAGCAGATTAGATTGTAAAAGAATTGATATATTTTTGAAAGGAGAGCATATTTGACAAACTTTTTTTTTTAATGAAATGATATGTATTGAATTCAGGCTCATGGTGTATTCTGAAAACGGGTTCTACGCATTGGTGTTTTGATACTTTTATACATTTAAGGAGCCTTTCTTCTTAAATTTGTCGGCAAGCAAGTGCACGTGATGCGAAATTTCACTACTCAGTCATATGCAGTGTTTTTAAAATTAGATAAGTAAACAAATTGACCAATCGGTTAGTTAGTTCTTAAATCAATTAATTTAATCAATTTAACAGTTTGTATTTAATTAATTTAAATATAAATATAAATTTTTATTCAACAAATTTTAAATAAAAAATAAAAATTAATTTAAAAAATCATTATAAAATTTAATCAAATTAATTAATAATTTAATTCCTAATTTAATCAGTTGAACCAATTGGTTAGATCGGTTTTCAAAACATGTGGTCATGAGTCATTGCTCATAAAATGAGATCATGCGAAGGTTAGCCCAGCTTTTTGAGAATATTCCTTAAATTTAACTGCTTCGGCCAATTTGCTATTGACAATTAATAAAATATTGAGAGTATTTAAAAATTGCAATCCAACAAGAATATATTAACTTTCATATCTTTGAATAAATATGTTCGCATATAATAAATTTAACAATGTCATAAAATTTCGAGATTTTTGATAAAAAATTTTGAAATTCTTTGAATGACATATTTGGTATATTAAAAAGTGAAATGAGAACCAAAATTTCCCTTTATTCTTATATTTAATACTTTAATTGATTTTAAAATCTTAAGAATGATATTCTAAAAGAATGAAAATATTTCATTTTTTTAAAATTTGTATTGCCTAATTGATCTTGTAAAATATAAAATTATTATACATAGAGTTATTTATAAAAATTTTATTAATATTTAAAATTTATCTTTTTGTAATTAAAACATATCAAAAAATATTAAAATATTCATTTTAAAAAGATAGTTTTATTTCTATTTTTGCATAACAAAAAATATACTAAAAAGAAAAATGTAAGTGATATAAAGAGAAGGTGATCAATAATGCTGATGAATAAGGAAGGCAAACAACAGTCAATAAAATGGTAACTAACTTCATCTTTTTGCTTTTTACTCTTTCATTTTTTTCATCTTGTAGTTTTTACGATCATAATAAATAACTAAATCATATTTTCATCTTATTTATATAAATTAGTCAGAGTTTATAAATTTTGATAGTAAAATCTATTTTATTTCTTTAATAGTGAATTTGAGAAAACATATAGAGATGTATCAAAGAAGATACAATGATTGCTAAGGTTTTATTATTCAAAGATAAATCAAAGTCTTCCAACAATGAAAATGAAGTTATTGGATTGAAAATCCATTTAAGATCTTATATTAGATTTATTTTTCTTAATTGTTTATTAATTTTATTGATGACATATTATATGTCTTTTATTTTGTTTTCCTTAATAGAAGTTTACTTGTCTTTTTTTATAAGAGCTTGTTTGTCTTCATCATGAGAGTTAAAAAGAGTTTGAGTTTAACATTTAAAAGATTAGACTCGTTCAAAGACTCATCAAATGACATTAAAGTCGATTTGTGACTCAACATATTCACTGAGTGAAATGTGTTTCTTGTCAATATACCAATTACAACCACCAATGTGTCATATACAATTATTTTATCAACATAATTAATAAAATTTAGACGAAAAACTCATATTTATAATAAGATTTATATGTATTTCTAAAATATAGTCAAATCTATTTATTTGTTACCAGTTGTATTTATTAATTTTTATTAATAAAAAACTATTTTTATTTCAAAAACAATTAGTTTGATGACATTTCATATTTAATCTCAATTGTCACTCGAGAAAAGTATTAGCGAATCTCATATTAATAATGAAAAAAGTCTATATATGTGGTGAGAGTATCTATCTAAATGATTACTTTTTTTTTTCATTTTAATAATATAATTGAATTCAAATTTATCAGCCTCAATAGAGTTTTTGGTACTTTCCAAATATTACTTTCTTTTTTATTATAATAATTTGTGATATAATTTAAAATATAATCGATAAAAAAGGGATTTAGGTATCTAACAAAATTTCTCTTAGAAAATCATGTCATTTTAAAGTTTGAGCACAGTAATTTATCTAGTGAATGCAAAAAAAAAAAAAAAAAAGATTAGATCATAATTTTAATATTTTTTAAATAAAAAATACTAGATCAAATCTTTCTAACGCACATTTTATTGGATTAAAGATCAAATTAGAAATAAATTAAATTTAACTTCAAAATTTTTAGATTATTTTTATTTTAAATTATATTCTAAATCAATGCAAGTTTGAATTTACTTTTTTGAATAAATTCATATCAGATTCGACCTCTAATATTTATTTATAAGCAAACTTTTCGGGGGACCATTTATAAGGCCTTAATCAAAGTTGTTTCCGGCCTTAATCAAATTTGGTTGGTAGGGTCAACAATGGGCCCGCGATTTTTCTTTTCCACAAAGCGATTCCATATAGAATCCTTCTTTTTTTTTAAAAAAATAACACATGGATTCCTTTTTCTTCATTAGACTTTAGCTCCTATTCCATTTCACTCAAACTCAATCCAAAACGCTCTAATACAATTGGCTAATAATTTGCAAAAGCCCCATATTTTGAAGCTTGGAAATAATCTTTCTCATTATCAATTATCAATTTTGTATTGCACTTTATATCATCCTAATGTGTTATATTAAAAAAAATAAAAATATAAGTAAATTTTATGATGATATATACGATTTAGTTTTTATAAATTTATTAAATAAATTTAAATTTTTCTTATTGTAAAAACTAAAAATATATAATAAGTATAATTACGTTAGTAGTCGACAAAGAAAAATATTAAATTGATAGATTTACCTCAATTAATTGTTGAATTATGGTGGCTCATTTGATATCCCACATCGGAGAAATAACAAAGGGAAGAGAGTTCTTTTTGTTATAAATAGAGTCATATCCCACATCGGAAATAGACTAAAAGGGTGGGAG
>CATIWR010240788.1:0-47247 GCA_949677035.1 Omphalea diandra | reverse complement strand
ACGTGCAAATCCCGGTGTATATGACATCGTGGAGACAACAGGCAAATCCCGGATGTTGAGTGCTCTGATAGGTACCAATTGTAGCATTACAGATTGTGGTAGAAAAAAAATGCTAACATTCAGTGGTATCAATTGGTCGTTACATTTATTAGTATCAGAGCAAATATGAATATGGTCATTATAGTTTTTAGGATATTATAAGAAGATACGACCTCTATTCTTCTGTCAAACTATGATACTTTGATTTTTAAATCCCTAAACATGATTTTGACCTCTAATTGTGCACCTTTGAATGTGTGTTGACATTCTTTTACTTATGTTCTTTTCAGAACAAGTACAAGCGTCATTATAGGCCTAAAGTATAAGTGAGAGGCTAACTGAGTCTTCTTAGAAACTGAGGGTTTTATAGCCCAAGATGAGGCATGTACAACCTAGTTGAATGGTTATACAAACCATGTCAAGGGCTATATAAACCTGCTGGGCTTTTCATAGTTATCATGCACTAAACAACCTTATCTTCTTCTATAAATACTCAGTTTAGATTTACTCGTCACATCCACTATCTCCAACCCCCCAAATAATGTCAAAAGCCTTTATAGGGTCTCTTCCATCTCCAATCTAGCTTGAATTACCATGGGCGAGTCTTTCATCTTTTTATTATCTTTCTTCTATCCATCTTGATGTGCACTTCTTGCAAGTAGCCTACAATTTATGGGATTCCACTATCCATATCTTTCACTTCAGAGGCATAGAGATTTACCCCCTATTACAGAAATTTGGTGCCATACTTGACTATCACATCATAGTTACAAATCGGATTGTGGTGCCCCAACTAAATTACCCACATTTTTGGAAGATGGTAAAGTTATTCAACATGGTATGAAGAGGTACCCAAGTACACTTTGGATGAGGAGAAAATTGTCATGGCTCCTTATATCACTCTCTTCCTCTCAAGAGACCATGCTCAGGCAGCTCAGTCTTGTATTATGGTAGCCATTCTAACAGGTGAGTATTTGCTGCAAAGAGAGGATGGAGAGATAGATCTATAGATTTTACTACTCTTTAAGGGAGCTGAATCAAGGATGATCCTTATACCGATAATCTTTAGCGAGACCATCTGAGACTCGATAGAGTAGTTCATGGTGTTAATGATTTTTTTATGGGGGAGCTCATTGTTGCTTCAGGTAAGAGTTCTTTTTGTAGTATCTTTTCTTTTGGTTATTTCTTAACCTAATTTTTTTATTCTATTATTATTTTTTTACCCTAGTTTTTGCCTGGATTGCCCTCACGAATTTTCAATCTAGCAAGCTGCTTATTTTTTCTTAGGTTACCCTTTGTTGTTTTTAACTTAATGGATATATTTCATTTTCTTTCCTTTTTTTTTGTTTTTTTTTCTTTTTTAGAGACAGTTGTAAAAGAGGTTCATAATATTGGCTTCCTTGACCACAGATGCGAGGCTCTACTACCCACAATATCATTCAAACCATTGTCTGACGAGGCCTATTACTACTATGGCCAAGTAGTTCTAGTGGATGTCCTATATAACTACCATCAGCATTCGTTGGAGCTACCCACGATGGAATGAATCATGTGCTACCCTGAGGACTTATGGGGATTGTGTCATTCTTCCTGCCTTAGCTTTAGGCATGTTTTATGATTCATCTTGTGTGCATCACCAGTTCAGCGCTCCATAGTTTGAGATATAATTTCTCCCTTCATTTGTAAAAGGTCCATTATCATAACACTTCTTAGATAAAGTTGAGGCTATATGGACCAACTGCCACATCTATGACTTCTACACCGATCAAAACTCTTAGTTTGATGATGATACGAATTACATGGCATAATTGCATGACCTTTAGAGCTATAGGCATCATATTAACAAATAGTATACAATGATCTTTCATATAAAAGGCTATTTTACATTTACTACTACTTAAAAACATGTATGACTAATTCACTTTAATTATGCAAATGTACTTTCATATGCTATTATGCTTAACACAAATCATTTATATTTTGCACATTACACATTAATTAAGTGCATAATTTTTGCTTTTAATGTTGGCACATTAGATCATTCAATTGTCTTGCCCAATGTCTATGTCTTGATGATCCTTTGCTCATTCATCCTTGTCTTATCCCTTGTCACCTAGCTATCTTGTTAATGGCCACTTAATGGTCAGTCGCACTCTCTCAAATTTTACTAACATTTATTATTTTTTATGCTCTATCTTTTGCCTAAGCCACCCTTTTGGGTTTTTGACTTAATAAGCTTATGTATTTTCTTTTATTTTTTTATGCCCTAACTTTTGCCTAAGCTGCCCTTTTGGATTTTCAACTTAATGGATTAATTTTAGTTTTCTCATACCTTGCACAAAATACTTCTTCAACGTATTAATATTCACTAGCTCTGTGAATTCATTACCATCCATATCTATTAATTTCACCACACCACCTGAGTATATTTGTTTGATCACATAGGGGTCTTCCCATTTCAGTTTAAACTTCCCTTAAGGATCCCTAAGTCTATAGTCGAACTGCTTTCAACACCAGATCACTAATCTTTATCATGTTTGGCTTGATTTTCTTGTTGAATGTGAGGGCCATCCTAGCATGATACAGTTGGATGTAGTATAGGGCCTTTAACCTCTTCTCATCTAATACGGCCAATTGTTCAAGTCTACTGCTCATCCATTAGTACTCAAGAATGCTAGATTCAACTAATGCCCATAAAGACTTCGCTTCTAGCTCAATCGGTAATACTGCCTTCATCCCATATACTAAGGAGTATAGTGTCTAAGTCGATGTCCTTGTTATAGTTTGATAACTCCATAAGGCAAATAACAACTTTTCATACCAGTCCTTATACATTTCAGCCATATTGGCAGGGATATTTTTGAGATACTTATTTATTACTTCCACTGCTTCGTTGGCTGTGGCTTATAAGGTGATGACTTATGATGGGCTATGTTGTAGTTTCCAAAAATGACCTTGACTTTTGGCTATAAATGGACATCATTGTGTGTGACAACATGATGTGGCACATTGTAGTGGGATAGGAGATTTTTCTCAATGAACTATGCCTTCTCCTTTGCCCCTAGCTTGCCAAAGGCTTCAGCCTCTACCAATCTCAAGAAGTAGTCCACTGCTACTATAATATATCTATGCCCCTTCATAGAAGTTAGTCTAATCTTTTCGTTCATGTCAATGCCCAATGTTGCAAATGGCAAAAGTGTGGTTAGATTCTACAACTCAACGAATGGTAAATGACTAAGATTTCGATGGACCTAACATTCATGACTGTTTTGGACCTTCTGAAGATAATCATGTTCCATAGTTGTTCATTAATATCTCAATCTCATAACTTTCTTTACCAACACTTTACCATATATGTGGGGACCATAAACCCCTACATACATCTCTTCCATGATCTTACTGGCCTCTTCTTTTGCCACATACAATAAGTGAACTCTATCAGGCATTCTCTTATACATTACCTCATCATAAATCATAAACTGTGAAGATAACCTTTGGATCATATCCTTATCCTTCTTCTTAGCCTCTTTAGGGTATTCAACATTCTTTGAATACCTTTGTATATCAAAGTACCAACGACATTTATCCATTGATACTTGCATCACCCCTTTACCCTTATAACACAGCGCCTTAAATTGAAGTGTGATCAACAGTTTCATAGGCATTACCCCTAACCCATTCCAAATAAAGACTAGAGTGGCTAAGGTGTCAACCATTGCATTTTCATCCCTTGACAGATAATGGAATGTGACTTTTTGAAAATTTTGCACCAATCCCTTTATATGCTCCAAATATGGGCATAAAAGTTCTAGCTTCGATTCTAATTCATCCATTATATATGAAATGACTAGTAATGAGTCCCCAAACACATCTATTATCCTTACCTTTATTTGCTTTAAGAGTTTAAGATCAAGTGTGCATGCCTTATATTTAACCATGTTATTAATGACTTTGTAGTCCAACTTCTCTTATCTATAGGAAAGAGCTCCCCTTTTGGTAAAATTAGAATTGCACTTACACCTACACCTTTCTTGTTTATAGAGCCATCAAAGTATAATATCCATCCCTAAGGCTCAATTGCCCCTACTCCTTCAGTCAAGAAATGGGTAATTTATATTTTACTTCTTTGTGAGGTTGTTGTGCCAAATACTTTGATATTGGCTGCCCTTTGATTAAATTTTTAGCCACATACTTGATGTAAAACTCAATCAATAGGATCAACCATTTTACTAACCTTCCTGTCACGGATAGGGCCTCGTGTAGGCACTTAATTAGATCAAGCATAGAAACTAATGCTAAAAATAATGCCTTCATTTCTTTGTCACCTATACAAATGCTAGACAAGTCTTCCCCACCTGGTTATACTTAACTTTATAGGACAGTAACTTCTTACTAAGATAACACACCATATGTTCATTCCTTATTATATCTTCCTGAGCTAACATTGCACCAACAAAGTTGTCTTCTACTATCAAATACAATACCAGTGTTTTTCTAGGCTTTGTTGGCCTCAATACTAGTGGGTTAGTCATATATTATTTTATTCTCTCGAAGGCCTCTTTACACTATTCATTCCATTTCTACAACTAGTCCTTCCTTGACAGCTTGAAGATCAACTCATAAATGGGAGCTAGTCTTGATATGAACTGATCAATGTATTGTAAGTGACCCAAAAAACATTATATCTTCTTTTCTGTCTTAGGTGCGGGCATATCTTGAATTACGTATACCTTATCCAGGTCCATTTTGATTCCTTTTCATTGACCACGTGCCCTAATAAATTATCAGAGGTGGCCCTAAATATGCTCTTCTTAGGATTCAAGCTCAAGATATACATATCGACTCTCTTCAAAAATTTCTCCAAAGCTTCAAAGTGTCTTTCCCTGGTTTTTGACTTCAGCATCATGTCATGCAATAGGGTAATTGTTATTCACTGGTACGTAACTCTCACATTCTTTAATGCAAATGACATCACCTTAGAGCAATACATTCCCCACTTTATGATAAAAGTTGTTTTTACCATATTTGTGATAGCCATGAGAATCTGGTTATACCTAGAAAGCCCATCCATGAAGGAATACATAACAGAAGTTGTGGCACTATCAACTAACATGTCTATGTGTGGTAAACAAAAATCATCTTTTAGGCATGCCTTGTTTAGATCCATGTAGTCAACACACATCCTCACTATCTTATCCTTTTTTAGTATTAGTATTATATTGTCTAGCCATTTAAGGTAATCAATTACCTCTAGAAACCTAACATTCAATTATTTTTCTACTTCTTTCTTAACCAACTAGGCCCACTCAGGTCTCATCCTTCAGAGCTTCTACTTTACTAGTTTGATGTGCAAGTAGGTCAAAATTCTATGTTTTGTAATTTGTTTATTAACCCCTGAGATGTCTTTATATGTCCAGGTGATTTGATATTTCTTAAGTAGCTATTCAAACCTTTTTCATTCCTCTAGTGTGACATTACTGGCAATGAGCAAGATTTTCAGATTTTGTTATGTGTTAAGGTTAAATGTAGTGGCATGCATAGAATTTATGTTAAATATGCTCATGAAATAACGCATGCCATGCATACTACTATCAAGAAACACATCACACAAGTAAGCAAACTCATCATCCAATGCCTTCAATTTAGAAAGAAATATATCATCGTCCTCAAAGAGACTGAAAATAAGAACATTAGTAAAATCTAGAAAGATAACTTCCACTAGTGTAATAGTAAGAGCCTTCTTTGCTTGTGCTTCCTTTTCATTTCCTTTTTACCAGTCAGAATGCCTGTATTGTTACCCTGTGTAACATTTGTTCCATCCTCATCCCATGTTTCATCTTTGATTCCTATGATAGATTTAACAATCCCTTCAAAACTCTTTTTCATTTGATCATCCACTAGCTTAATCTTCAAGAAATCTACCTAAAACATTATGCTTTCCTCTATAGTTGGCTTAGTCTCTATTGTATGACCCTGTGTTTCTTTGCTACTTACTTCCTCGTTGGAGTTTGCAATCATATCCTCCAATTTTATCCCCATATAAGCAATTTCAATGAACTAGCATGACCTAGTATACTCCTATTATGGATCCACAAAGGTGCATTTTGCTTTATCAAGTCAGATTCCTCCTTTACATAATCTTCCCCAATGGCCTAGAATTTCTGATCCATTAGATACTATTTCATTTGTTCATCAGTGTCTCCTTTCTTATCATTCTATGGCCATATAGACTAAGGACCGTACAAAACCATATATTGACTTAATTCTTGTGTTGTGTCTATTAGAAGAATGTTTGGAGAACATGTGAATCCAAGGCATTGGTCTCACTCCTCTACTTTGAATGATGTGTTTTGAATGATAACAAAATAATTACAAAACCTTGAGAAGTTCTAATATTTATATTTGAATGTTTTTGTATCCTTTGAACAGACCTGACAAATGGCTAAGGAAGAGAATGAATTCAATAGGCAGTGAACAACTTTCAATGGGCATGAAATAAAATTTAATGGGCATTATGACATACCCTATTGCATTAAACAATGTTTAATAAGTGTTGAATATATGCTGCAAATGCCAAAAATGTTCTAAACCATCCAACGTGCATTAAGAAACTCACTACAACCATTAGAGAAGTGTTTGATTTGAGTTGTGCTCTTTGGACCTCACCAGGGGCATTGAGGTTTTGCAATGGGCATTGATCATCTTATCATAATAGGCACTGTATATTCATAATAGGCATTGGACAAAGTGCTTTAGATTGAGGAAAACTCATTAGAACTCAAAACGGGTGTTGGTCCTTTGCAATAAGAATTGAAGAAACACTCTAGATTGAGCTAAAGCTTCTGGACTCTCTAATGAGGCACACTTCATAACTCAATAGGCATTGAAGGAATATCCAATGAGCATTATGAATTGCCTAACAACCATTAAAGTTTTTCAGCAGTTTTTGAAAAATAGAGCATCAAGTTCATGCTTTCTGAAAATCAACAACCAGTTGAGGTCAAAGCCAATGACTACGAAAGAATGAACAATGGGCATTAGAAGTATATGTTACAAGCTCAATAGGTGTTATTATGAATCAATTGGTGTTGTCACCTCTAATGGCTAGTTTTTTGTAAAAAAGCTATTAGACTAAACATTAACTATTCTAATGGCTAGTTTAGAGTTTAGATATATAAGGAGCATTTTTAAAGACAAGAACAAATGAGAACATTTGCAAATAACTGGACAACATCTAGCAAGCTTTGGTGCAAACCTTTTTGGTGTTCCTTTGTATTTAGGTACAATGAGGTTTGTTTTTGTTACTCTTTGAGAGTAGGTGTTTTAGCACTAAAAGTGTATTTGCTACCTAATTTAAAGGCATTGACACTGCTTTGATCTGTTAGTGGTTATAAAGGTTAGTATTGTACCTTAGAAAATACCAAAGGGTTGGGTTAGCTCTCATGTTCCCTGTAAAAAGAGAGTAATTATTAAAGTTGTCCTTGAGCCAGGAAAAGGAAAGGTTTTTCCTTAGCCTGGAAAAGGAAAGGTTGTTCTTATGCCTGAAAAAAGAATAGAAAAGGCCTAAGTGAAAGCTTGGGGAGTAGAGTAGGCACATTACCTAACCACCATAAATCTCTGTGTTGATTTGTGTTTGTTTCTATTTTTCAACAACTGTTGTACTACTTCAATGCTTATTAGGGAATTCTCAATGCTCATTAGCAACACCTTCAACACTTGTTGAGATATGAATGTGCCTTGTTGGAGGGTCTAGAAGTTTTAGCTCAATCTAGAGTGTTTCTCCAGTGCCTATTGTGAAGGACAAATGCCTGTTTTGGGTTTTAGTGAGTTTTGCTCAATCTAATGCACTTTGTCTAACACCTATTATGAATATGCAATGCCTATTGTGAGGGCAAGATCAATGGTTATGGTAAGGTCCAAAGAGCATAGCTCAAACTCGAACACTTCTCTAATGCCCGTGGTGAGTTTTTTAATGCTTGTTGGATGGTCTAAAACACTTTAGACATCTAATGCATATATTAAATGCCCATTACACATTGTTTAATGCCTGTTGAAGTGTTTACTGCTCATTGCATTCATTCTCCCCTTTTACCAATCGTCGAGTCTGTTTATAGGATGCAAAAACACTAAAATACGAACATTAAAACTTTTCAAGGTTTTGTCATTAGTTTGTTATCATTCAAAATAAATCATTTAACGTAGAGGAGTGAAACTAATGTCGTGGGTTCACATATTATCCAAACATTCTCCCCATAGACACAACAATTTAATTGCATATAAATAGGTCCATTTTATCTTCTCTCTCCCTTTGTATTTTTATCCCCCTTTATTGCATATTAATGTGCATATTACATTGTATATTCCTTTCCCCCTTTATCAATATCAAAAAGAGAGGGAAATAGAGAGAGGGATACAAATTGACAATGTTAAACAATAAACATGAATCGTAATAGAGATGAACACAATCAAACATTATCAAGACAAACTTCAAACACTGTAAATGTTTATCACATCATAAGGCTTAAAGATTTAAAAATAAATAATAGAAAAAAAAAAAGAAACACAAGCATAGATGAAAAACAAAAAAATGAAAAAAGTGGAAAAAATTTTAAATTTTGGTGAGATGTCATCATCAAATTCATCCTCTTATTTTTCCGTGTTAGACTTCTTCCTCATCATTTGTAGTTGGAGGTGGTGGTGGTTCTTCTTCTTTTTCATCCTCATCCTTTGAAAGTTCAAAATTGGGCTGATAATAAGGAGAGGGAAAACCAAGCTTCTCTTGGATTTCAGTAATGTTTGCATGTAGATGTTAAAGAAAGTTAAGTCTTTTGAAGACTTTCTTCAACATAATGGAAACCTTAGCCAAATAAGACTAGAAGAACAAGGTTTAAAAGAGGTAGCTACTTTTAGCTTTACCTTGGATTGGGAGTTCTTCTTCTTGAGTAGCATCTTCATCTTCCTCAATGACAAACCTTTTTTTTTAGAGGCTTTTGAAGCCTCTTGATGTTTTGGCCCTTGTCCACCTAGCAAATATTCATATGTGTTGGCCCTTATTGCTTGCATTGATGAGGTAGGTTAAGTCAAGGAAGTTTTTGTTAGGAAGGTATGTGTGGGTGAGGTTGGCTTCAATTTTAAGGGTAAAAGCCCCCACAAACCTATAGATGGCTATGACATGTGAGGGGAGAAGGAATTGACATTTCATTTTAAGGCTCATTTAGCTATTTGATCAATAAAGAAATGCCCACTTTAAATGGGCTTTTTTTAAAATATAATAAAGAAAAGAAAGGTCTTTTGTGAAACTTTTTCATTGCCATAACCCATTGCATTGATAAAAAAGGTGATGATGCAATGAATAAGCCATATGAGGAGCGTTTGATATTTTTAACTAATGACTTTTTAAGGTCATGCTTCTTTTTAATAGATATTTCGCTCTAAAATTTATAGTAAAGAATGTTGTGTCAATGAGGAGAATGCTTGGAGAACATATGACCCCAAGGCATTGGTTTTCACTCCTTTACTTTAAATGAGGTGTTTTGAATGATAACAAAATAATGACAAAACTTTGAGAAGTTCTAATCTTTGTATTTTAGTGTTTTTGTATCCTATGAATAGACCTGACAAATGGTAAAGGGGGAGAATGAATGCAATAGGCATTGAGAAATATAAAATGGGCATTAGAAAAATGTTCTAGTATGAGTTATGCTCTCTGGACCTCACATAATACATTATCCTTTCACAATGGGCATTGGAGAAGTGCTCTAGTTTGAGCTATGTTGGACCTCACAATGAGCATTGTCCTTTTATAATAGGTATTAGAAAAGTGTTTTAGTTTGTGCTACACCTTTTAGACCTCCTAACAGGGTATACTCAAACAATTAATAGGTATTGAGATGTTTCCAATGCGTATTGTAAGATCTCTAACAGGCATTGAATCATTTTTGCATAAAGCTCACACTTTTTAGAAATCCATAATAGGCATTGATTATACTCTATTAGGCATTGAGGCTAAAGCCAACATAATGGAAGGATGAACAATGGGTGTTGGAACTATCTATTATAAGATCAATAGGCATTGCTCAAAATCAATGAACGTTGCTACTTCTAATAACTAATTTTTCAAAAAAGTTATTAGACTGAACATCAACTATTCTAATGACTAATTTAGCATTTGGCTATATAAGAAACAATTCTGAAGATTAGAAAAATGTTAGAAAATATTAGAGAAATTTTGTAAACAACTAAAAAACATCTAACAAGTTCTTTGTGTAAACCTTTTGGTGTTGCTTTTATTTGGGTAGTGAAAGGATTACTTTGTAACTCTTTGATAGTAGATTTTTTTTAAGCGTTGAAAGTATATTTGTTGCCTAATTGAGAGGCATTGACACTACTTAGATCTATCCTTGCTAGTGGTTATAAAGGTTGGAATTGTACCTTAGAAAATACTAAAGGATTGGGTTGGTTTTCTTATTCCTTATAAAAATAAAGCAATTGTAAAGGTTGTCCTTAAGTCTGGAAAAGGGAAGGTTTTTTATGATCCTAAAAAAAGAATAGAAAAGGCCTATGTGAAAGCTTAGGGAATGGAGTAGGCACATTGTTGAACCACTATAAACCTCTCTGTTGATTTATATTTGTTGCTTCTACTCTCTTTGTTTATGGTTTTTATTTATAACCCAATTCACCCCCTCTTGGGTTGCCTTATCTACATCCAAACCAACACCCTGATCAACTTCTATTATTGTAGTTTGTTTCCTTATCTTCTTCTTTTTCTTCTCCTTGTCCTTTTTTAATGGGTCTCGATAATTTGAAATCCCAACTCACCATCATCTTATCACAAAAAAACCCTCTCGAGTTCATGTATATCACCACCCATGACTTCTCATTCTTAGCAACCTTTCGCATGACTTCTTTAGTAGATTCCCTTCTTTCACTAAGAAATCTAACAATGGTCCATACAAATCCCTCATTACTAGCTTCGACTCTTACCATGATGCCTCAGTCCCTTCCTTATAGTATGAGTGGGGATTTTTAGAAACTATGATATGCCAGAGGAATTCTTTGCTAACCCTAATCCGGGTAGAAAATTCATTTTTTCCATAATCTTCATTACTTTTGGATCAACCCACTTATTAGTGACTCTAGCAAACTAAAACCCTTTAAGATATGGAAGAACCATACTTAAAATTGATACAATCTCCCCAACCTTTGCATAAATGGTCATTATCTCTCTTTTGTAAGGAATCTTAAATTTTTGGTGAACAGTGGAAGGCACACTGCCCAATGGATGATACCATGGTCTTTCTAACAAAAGCAATAAGGTGATTGGGATGACCAAGACTGTAAATTCCATTATTGCTTCCATTATTCCCATCGTGACCAAGGTTTTGAATATACCCAAAGTTGTCCTCTTATTATCATCTAAGCTCGAATGACATTATCAGAAGTTTCGAAATCTTTCTTAGACAAGCCAAACTTGTACATTAACTTTAATAGGTAAATGTTAATCCTAAATCCATCATCAACAATCACATATAACATACGTCTCCTTTTCACCTCAATTCATATGAATAGGGCTAAGTTGTGATCCCTTTTTTTTTTATGGCAGATCCTCATCATAAAAAGTGATTTTACCTTTATGAGTTACCAATGTGATAGCATGGATCAGAGTAGCTTCCTTCGAGATAGTCAGACTCGATAAAGACTCAACCATAGACTTCTTATGTTCCTAAGGGGTGATAAGTAACTCCCACATACTGATTTAGGTTGGCATCTTCTTTAACTATTTGACAATAGGATTCTCATCTTCCTTCTCCTTCACAATGAATTCATGTATCTTTTTCTTAACCCTTATTTTTGTGGGGGCTTCTCTATAAGGGTAGTATTTCATACTGTGTCACATGGATCACTTGCTTCATTTCTTTCTCTTCATCACTCTCCTCTCATAGCCAGAACATCCTTTTTCTCTAATCTTCCTTTGTTTTTTGAACTTTCCTAGGGATTAATATGTAAACAACTAAAGTTGCACTTATGACCTTCATAATAGTAGTAATAGAACTTTCTCTATAATTCCATAATCTATCATGAATTCCCCTTATTTAGGTAAGGAATATTACGATCATTTGAAGGAGGGTTCCTTCAAATGCTAGGCCTTCTAGAATTTTATGGGACAATCATCTTATTATTGATGAGATCTTGAATCTTGTATCTTAATCTATAGTAGTCATCAGTGTTGTGACATATTCCTTGATGAAAAGCACAGTAAGCATTGGTGTCATACCCCTAAGTAGTGGATTAGAAGGTGGTCTTGATGCTAGAGGCTTCAACACACCCTTTTTCTGCAATCTCTCAAATGTCTTAGATATAGACATCCTTAAATCAATGAACTGTCTTGGTGTTCTTACTGCATTTACATCGATTGTCTTGTTCCCCTCAGCCTAAAGGGAAATTCTTCTTCACCCATACTGTCTTCTCGATTCAGATTCTAACTCTTCAGCTTGTAAACCTACTTTTTAAAGGTCTTCAAAGCTTTTTACTAATATTCCCTAAATTTTGGCACCAATACTAGGCAAAGCCCCTATAACAATCATCCTAACTTGCTTTCTCTCTGTAAGCCTTGTGATTACTTCTAAAGTTATTTTTTTTTCAATCTTCTTATACAAACATTGAAGCTCTCATCAATTTTTTGCTTCAAAAATTCAAAATCTTGTAAGATCCAGATTACAAGCATAATGCCTCTCAAAAATTTCTATTAACTGCTTCTAGTCTACTCTAATAGTTTTTTGCTAGTTAAAGTACCCTGTCTTAGTAAACCCTTCCAATGACAACTCAAAGAGCTCTAATATAGTGTCTATTAAAACCCTAGATGCCTTCTTGACTAGCACATATGAATGAACATGGTTCTTAGCATTATGAATTCCCATAAATTTGGGAAGGTAAGGCATACACAAATTAGCTAAAAGCCTTTCAGGGTTACAAGCAAGCAATTCCTTAATGTATATTCCCTTATCCATGGTACCTATAGCCTTATGTATTTCCTCTAACTATTTAGTGAAGTCATCAAATCATGTGCTCTCCTTGTTACTCTCAATAGGTTTGTCTGAAGCAGTAGTAGTACTCCTTACTTTCTTGGCAAGCTTGCTTTCATGGTACAGCTTCATCCCAAATAGATCATCATCAATCAATATGGGTTGGGGTGCAAATAAGTGGGGTGCCTTATTCCAAGATACTGATGGCTCCTATATGCACTAAAGATTGAGAGGGTTGTCATAGTTAATGGTTCCCATAAGCTTGGGGGCAATTGTGGTAATCCCTTATTTGATATACCCAAATGTACTAGGCTCATGAGCGATGAATCCTCCTTATAATCTTCTAAGCCTAAATGGAGCTTAAGTCTCAAGTTTTGAGAACCATCGATTTGTCTATAAGCAGCCTAGTGCATATGGTGAAGTGTGGAGGCTACATGTATAAAGGAACTTATTCAACAATAGGTTCAAAATATTAAAAGTGAACCAGAGATTGAACACGAAGGCAATTTTGAGTCCCTAGTGAAGTCGCCACTATGAGCACCTCAAAATTTTGCTCAAACTAGTTGAATCTTGCTTGCGACTCTACCCTTTTATCAATCAACAATGGATTGAGAGGGTAGGGTCTTTACATTGGTAATGACCCAAGGTATGCTGCAGTTTGGATCAATAGGGGATCCTTTAGGTCTTGCGTGAGTTCAAACCCTTAAGTCTAAAATGGGGGTCATTGGGGGATTAAAATATAGGATGATACATTGGCACCATCCCTAAGAAATATGGAGTCACCACTCAACATTAGTCGGGATAAGAATACAAGGAAGGAAAAAGATGAACCTATTTTAAGTTAATTAGAAGGACTATTTTGTCTTCACCCCATGAGATATTGGGTTAGAAAATTGGGTATAACTTAAGGAAAGTTAGACAGCCCCAAAGTACTTGGATGTTGGAATCCAACCTTTCAACATCTTGGTTCACTTTTAATGTTTTAGCCAAGTTATTGATTAGTTTGGTTAACGATCCTAAGCATGCTTCTAACGCAATCAAGTTGATCAAGTCATTCTATCAATCTAAATGGGAAAGGGCCATACATCATGGTATAGGGATCATTATGCATATCTATACATCTATTCAAGCATAATCATCTCAAAGTGGAAGGGGTCATGCAACATGGTATAGGGATCATCATACACCTTATCATCTAAATATAACATGCACACAACATCATTCATTATAATTAAATATGATCATTGAGACCACTGTTCATGGCCTAACTTAGATCAAATACCTACATCACACAAAAAAAAAGCACTAGTTAGTAATCAAGTGACAAAAGGAATGAAACAAAATAAATAAATAAAGCATATAAACAAATCCATATTACCATGTCTCTCGTACAAAATGTGCCTAGGTATGCATCTAAGTACATAATAAACATACTATCACATCACAAATCACTAAGCAAAATATAATCGAAATTCATTAATCATGAAAAATCAAAGGGGAGAACATGTAATGCATGGTATACTTAGAGGATGTTGAATTGCCTAAGACAAAATTCATCACAAAAGAGAGATCCTAGGGTTGGTGAACCCTTCCTCTCATTACTTACAAAGATTAAGCATCCATAGGCACTACTAACCATCAAGAGGGTGAGAATGCAAATCAAAGAAAGGGTAAATGGCCAAGATACTATTCACATGCTTTAAGTATAGATACAAACATAAGAGAAGTTCTCAAGATCCTTAGAACCATAGGTTCCTTACTTGGTTAGTACCTTAAATTGATTAAAATAGAATCAAAATCATCATTAAACTAACATGAATGAATATGAACACTAAGATTGAATGCACCATAAAAAACCATTTCAAAAAAAAAAACTCCATTTTTGAAGTGAATAAGGGTCCTTAGCTATCTAGCCTTGTCTTATTCTACCATTAGAGTGATAAAAGACCATAAAAAGGTTGTCTTGATAAAAGAAAACCCAAATGGAAATAGAAAGACTTTGCAAAACTGTACCCATAAAAATAGCGTTATATAGCCTATTACTAAGGTTGTACATCCCAGAATGGTAGGTTGTATGTACAGCTTCCAAATTCTAGAATTTTTTAAAATAGAAAGAGAAAAAGAAGGGGAGAAAAGAGAAAGGGAATAGAGGGTTCTAGATGCCTTGTTTGATGTTCTTTTGCCCTCGAAGGCATGTCATGTATTCAATATCCTCTAAAATGCTAAGGAATACATATAAGATGTAAGATTAAGGCCTTATTTCACCTTAGAATGAGGGGGGTGAGTTAGGGTTTAGGGTTTTTATGCTAAATGTAGTTTAAGAGTGAATTTTAGTAAAATTTTATTAGTGTTATCCAAGCCTCTCCCTCTCTTTTAAATGAGAGGGTAGTTATAGATGATGGATGAGTAGACAAACCTTAAAATGGTGTTGGTTGCACCATGGATGCATCCAACCACAGAGAAAAAGATGAATCTCTTAGAATTAAAGTTTCCACATGCGTTGTACAACTAGTAAAGTGTTGTACATCCATCTGCTAGGGTTGTGTAGTCATAGGGTTAAAGAAAGGGACAAATTTTAAAAGATTCCAAGGGTTAGGGTTTAAGGGAGGGTTGTATGAACCTACTTGTGGGCTCTATAACCCTTATTTGATGGTTGTATAACCTATAGCTTAGGTTGTGGACTTGGCTTTGGGCTTTTGGGTTTAAGTTTGGCTTTGAGGTTCTTTAAGGTTTCGTAAGGCTTTGAACATTTTCTTTAGCAATTCCTTTAACGTTTTGAGGATGCATTCAATGATTCTCATTATCAAGCTCTATATCTAAAGGTCTAGACTTTGATGCTTATAACCTTTGGTGCATTCTTAGGTGGATCCCACTTTAAAATGGCTTTCACCTTAGTTGGATCAGGTTGAAAACCATGTCTAGATACAACAGGACCTAAAAAGACCACGTGTTCCATCCAAAAGTCACATTTGCTTAATTTAGCATACAACTGCTTTTTCTTTAAAATTGTAATCCAATTCTCAGATGATATTCATCTTCCTCATGATTTTGTGAGTATATGAGAATATCATCAATGAACACAATCACAAATTGATCAAGATACTACTAGAAGGTACGATTCATTAGTGCCATAAATGTTGTTTGTGCATTAGTTAACCCAAAGTACATAACAAGGAACTTATAGTGACCATACCTAGTCTGGAAGGCAGTATTTAAAATATCTAGCTTAGCAACCTTCAACTACCAACACCCATATCTCAAATCAATTTTTAAAAATACCATTGCACTTTAAAGTTTATAAAGTAAATCATCAATTCTTGACAAAAGATATTTATTCTTTACTATTACTCAATTTAATTGTCTATAACCAACACATAGTCACATGTTTCCATCCTTTTTCTTCATAAACAATATTGATGCCCCCCAAAGAGATATACTAGGTTGAATGAACCCTTTTTCTAATAACTCTTCCAATTGTTTTTTTAATTCTTGTAATTCCACTACTACTATTTGATATGGTGCAATAGAAATATGTGTCACTCCTGATAAGTTTTTAGCATTAAAATCAACTTCTCTATGTGGCGGCAAACTAAGTTATCAAGAAATACTTCTAAAGCTCTGTCACTATAAAAATGTCTGTCAACCCCAGATTAGGAACACTAGTGTCCACTGCTCTTATTAGAAATGCATCACAGCCTTCTTTGATCAATTGAAATGCCTAAACAATTTAGATAAAAAAAAAAAACTCTTAGTTATCCTAAAGATTTGATCATTAGCTCTTTAGTGTGACAATCTAGAACTACATGATGCTTTGTTATCCAATCTATACCCAAAATAAAAATTCATTAATATCAAATATATAGGCAATATGACACCACACACTAACATTGGACAAGTTCTATACACTTTGTTTACAATTACACTACCTCCAGCAAGCATCAAAACACATAAATCTTATCCCAAAGATTCAAATACACCATGCACTCATGATGCAAATTCTAAAGACATAAATAAATGTATGAATCCTAGGTCTATCAAAACATAAGCATCTAAATTACAAATAAAAATTATACCAAAAATAACTTCAGGAGCTACTAGAGTCTCTTGATGAGTAATAACATAAACTCTAACATGAGCTTGAGTATGGGCTATTTGTCCACTACTAAGAACTGAGGTTGTCCCACCATGTCCTCTTCTATCTCTACCTCACCCTTTGCCTCTACTTGTGTTGTGAACATTCTCTCCAACACTACTTCCTTCAACTAGTCGAGACTCTCTTTCAGCCATACTTGCTATTAGGTAATCTCAACTCATATGGCTTAACTATCTACAAGTATAGCAAATAAACCATTTAGGTCCCAACACTCTCTAAAATGAGTTCTTCTACAATGAGTACAACATGGGGCTACACCTCTACCCACTGTGCCAACTAGTCCTCTCCTACCCTTTGGGCTTTTAAAACCACCATGGCTACCTTTACCAAATACCATTGATGCTAATCTACCAGGCTGACTCTGACCTTTTCCTCTCTAATTACCAATACCACTTTGAAATCCTAATCCATCGAATGATGTAAAACCACTCTTTTTGTTGCCATGTTTATTTCTCCACTCCATCTTATATAACTTCTCTTCTTTTTAACCTCAATTGCATTCTTCTTTTATATCACCCCTTCAGCTTAAATAGTTATTGATTATGGTTCAGTATAATTGGTTGGTTTGACTACTAATCAATCTCAAATTTATAACCTTAGTCCCATTTCAAACTTTTAGCACTTTAATTCCTTTATATCCATATACTCTGGAGCATATCTCGAGAGTTTAACAAATTGTACCTCATAATCTGCCACCATCATGTCATTCTACTTTAACTAGAAAACTCCATCTTCTTCTTATCTAAGTATACTGCTGGTGTACATTTATTTGGAAAGTCCCTTAGAAACTCATCTCAGGTCAAAGTCTTCAATTAAGCAATGCTACCTGGAATAGTCTCCCACCAATCTAAGGCATTCTTTGAAGCAATGATATTACATACTTTATTTGCTCTAAGGTACATTCAAGCCTATTCAAAATTTTCTCAATTCTTTTAAGCCACTCCTCAACCTCAATAGAATTTGTATTGGCCTCAAAGTCAATTTTCCTAAATTTGTCATAATTCCTATCTATAGCAGGTCTTGCATTTGCTTGTGTAGCAAATCTCTATATCATCTGCACAAACTGTATGATATTTAGCTTTACATTTGTAGTTGGATTATTCCCTAACATCTAAAGATTCTCTACAACATGTTCAACATGCTCATATGCATGAACAAACTCATCCATAACCTTTAGGATAGCATGAACTCTATGAGGTGCATCCATACTTCTATATGCCAATGCATGCAAGTATTAACAACAATGCATATATAATATACCACTTATTCACATTACCCATGTCTACAAAACCATTTACCCACTTTGACATCACTAAAATGTGACATCTCAATTCATAGATTTTGTTTATCTAACTTTGTTAATTTTGTTAAGTAGCTTGAGTTATTAATTTAGACTTAATAATCATTTCCAAAACATGTGTATTAACTCATTCATAAAGCATGAAGTACTAAAGTGACATAACATCATTACTTTCATAACACACCATTATCATTAAAAGACGTTTCTTCATTATTTTGAATACTTTATATATCTTATATTACAACATATTGACTACTTATAAAACAAAACATACATGGCTAAAAAAAAGCACCAAAAGACTACATAATAGCCTAACCCCTATCAAACTACTAGATAACAGCTTCAAAATGCATAATGGATGCAATCTCTTACCTAGTCTTCCTAAAAGAAAATTAAATGCAAAGGAATGAGCTTGCATACTCAGTAAGCAAATACTTAATGATACTTAAATCACAAATAGCAAAACAAGAATTTAAATATAAATAATCCATGATCCCATTCATGCATGAAATAAAGAATTTCTAACCTTTAATGTCATACAAGCTATCAAATGTTATTGCCACATAAGGTATCATATGTTGTAGCCACACAAGCTATGGGATATCATTGCCACATAAGCTATCAAATGTTGTTACCACATAGGCTATCATATTTTGTTGTCATGCAATCATATTTTTTGTTACCACACATGCTATCATATTTTGTTGCCATATATGCTATCATATATTTTTTGCTACATAAGCTATAGGATATCATGGTCATACAAGCTATCAAATGTTATTGCCACAGAAGCTATCATATATTGTTGCCACTCAGGCTATCATATTTTGTTGTCACACAGGTTATAGGATATCATTTCCATACAGGTTATCGAATGTTGTTATCACACAAGTTATCATATATCATTGCCACACATGCTATAGACATCATTGTCACATAGGCTATCAAATGTTATTGTTTGCTAAAACAATATCAAGTAATAGTCCTTTAGCAATTCATTGATAAATCCAACAAAATTTTGGAAATGTAATGACTAATAACAACACCCATCAACCTTGGCTAATCATATCATAATATACTTTCATTCTCAAGACACAATCTATCAACATCTCATAAAAATAAATAATTCAAAAAATCTAACGATCCTTTCAATAAAGTATCCATCAATATTATTCTATTAAACAATATTTCAATCCATAGATTTAAGTTCATAGCATTTAACTAATCACATGTTTAAGTACCATTAACTACTTATTACCTTTATCTTTAAGCTATTAAGCCATGAATGGTCCTGGCTTATTCCCAATATTATCTTTAGTGCCTTGAGGACCTATTTTAGTACACTATCAATCCATAATGATAAAGAAAGATTTTTATCTCTTTATTCAAATGTGTTTTAGTACTCAGCCATGTTATTAGTCACTTTGAAATCTAACTTCTTGACTATAAGAAATAGTTTTTCTTCTAGTGATAATAAAATTACACTAACACTTGCTATTTTGTTATTTATCACTCTAAAAAAGTACATCCTCAGGCCTTAAGTCTCAATTGCTCCTAGCCCTTCATTTGAAAAGTAAATGAGTTCAAAATTTCTTTTCGCGAGCAGCTATTAGGCAAAGTATTCTATAATCGCCTAACCCTTAATCACCTTCTTAGTCACCATCTTGAACTCAATTCCCAAGAAGTGATTACGAATAGAAGGGCCCTATGCAGGGCTCGATTCCCTTAATACCAGTTGATTTATCCTTTGATTCCTACATGCCATATTGTTCTCAATCATACACAAAAGATAGAATAGAAAGGGCTCTGCTTAACACATTCAATTCTATTATTAAGTCACTTAGTTAAGTGATCAAGCCTAGGCTTAATGCTTCTTTTATTAATCTTAGGTTGTCCTTTCCTTGCTTATCTGTAAATGTGATAAGACTTCATGGCTGATATCAAATTTTGTTAACAATATTAACCATTTTGCCAATTTTCTATTCAAGGAATGGACTTCGTATAAGTACTTGACTAGGTCAAGCTCTAAGACCATATCAATAAAGTATGGTTAAAAATAATACCTTAACTTTTATGCAGCCCATACCTACCAAACAGGTCTTTTCTATTTGATTTTGCCTTTCCTCGTACAGGATTAATTTCTTGCTAGGATAATACAAGGCATGTCTATTCCCTTCTTCATCCTATTATGTCAATATTGCTCCTACATGACTATTTTCCACTATTAGATACAAAATTAATGGCTTTCCTAGCTTTGGGGATTTTAACATTAGTGGGTTGGTTAGGCATTCCTTTATTTTCTCAAAAGCATTTTGACATTGTTCATTTCACTCTAACCATTGGTCCTTCCTTAACAACTTGAAGATTGGTTCACATATAGGAGTGAGTCTAGCTACGAATTTGTTAGTGTACTAGAGACGTCCTAAAGGACCTTGAACCTTTATTTTCACCTTTGGTACGGGTTTGTCCTGAATGGCCTTACCTTATTCAAATCAACTTCAATACCCCTCTCACTCACCATGTTTCCCAATAACTTATCGGATGTAACCACAAGCACACACTTCTTATGATTCAGAAACATGTTAAACCAGTCAACTCTTTTTAAGAAATTCTTTAAGTCTGTAAAGTGTCCTTCCCTCATTTCAGATTTCACTTTCAAGTCATCTACATATACTTTTACTTCTTTATGGATCAAGTCATGGAATATAGTGGTCGCCATTCACTGGTACATTGCTTCTGCATTCTTCAAACCAAGCATCATCATCTTGTAACAATATATCCCCTATTTTTTAATAAAAATTATCTTTACTTTGTCTATAATGGCCATGAGAATCTGATTATAGCCCAAAAACCCATCCATAAAGGAGCACATAACACATTTTGCAACACTGTCTACCAGTACATCAATGTGGGGTAAAGGAAAAAGATCTTTGGTATAAGCTTTGCACCAAACAACATTCTTCAAACTAAATAACATCACCTTGTAACAATACATCCCCTACTTTGTAATAAAAGTTATCTTTACTTTGTCTGTAATATCCATAAGAATCTTATTGTAACTTAAAAACCCATCTATAAAGGAGCACATAACATATTTCACAGTGTTGTCTACCAGCACATTAATATAGGGCAAAGAAAAATTGTCTTTAGGGCAAGCATTGTTCAAGTCTCTATAATCCACACACATCCTTCCTCTCCAATCCTTCTTTAGCACTATACCTATGAGCACATCGAGAATTTGCAACTATGCTCAAACAAGTGAAATCTTGCTTGAGACTCCTACCTTTTATCAATCATCGAGGGATCAAGATGACAGGGGTCATACTTTTGGTAATAACCCCCACTCATGACACGTGATTTGGACTAATGGGAGATCCTTGAACCCTTAATAACATAAAAACCCTTTTCCCAAAGTAATGGTCAATGGGGGACTAAGGTAGGACAATACATTGGTACCTTTCTTAAGTGAAAAATGAAGTCGCTATCTGACTTAGGTTAGGATAAGAATCCAAGCAAGGATAAATTTTGAGCCTGTCTAAGTTAATTAGAAGGCACAATCCATCTTCCCCCCATTAGAATCAGGTTCAAGGGTTGGGTATGACTTGGGGAAGAGGTTAGGCATCCTTAAGTCACTTGATATAAGGATCTGAACTTCGGGCAATCAATGGTTCATTTTTATACTTTACCTTTATTTATCAATTTCCCATTTATCCACCTAGGCACATCCATCTAAATAAGCCATCAACCATAACAATCAAGTACACAATGCATGAATGCTACGCATGATGTAAGAAAGCAATAAATAATATATACAAAGTAAGGATGGTGATATACATTCAAATGTTGGGATTATCATGTAATGAGCTTAAATATATAAAAAGCATGCATTAATTAGCTTTCATAATCTACAAAAATGAAAACAAATTAGTCCATAAAACATAGGTTAAAGGGAAAGAAAACAACCCCTAAATCTACTCAAAATGACAAGAACTAAATGGGAATAATACCACCTCAACCTTGCCCTTTATGGTTTTAGCCTATTAGTCCATCATTCTTAATGTCATTAGCCATGTTAGAGGTAAATTAAAAGGCCTAATCTATTTTCCAAATACATCATTAAACGCTCAAAGCATAACATGAAACATTCCACATGATAATAGCATGCAGTGGCATTAATAAAGAAGGCATAACATAATGAACATGCAAATAAAGACTAAAGAACACTTAGGACAAAATTTAAACACCAAAATAAAGGGTCATAGGATGATAGAATCGTCTCCCAATATGCCCTAGTCATCTTTGAATATTGCAAAGAGCAATAAAGGTTACACTTCCAACCATGGAAAGACAAGTATGCAACTAGGATGAGAGAATGATCAAAACACCAAAAAAAAATGTTAAAATCTCTTTAGAAAAGAATACTAAACATCAAATTTGGGTTGCTTGGATAATGAATCCTCTCCCAAATGCATATATGGTTAGTATTGCCATAAAGAAAATGAGGAGAAATGGGGTAGTTATGCAATAAAGCTAACCCATCCTTCATCATGATAGTGGTGAGAAGAATAATAAATCCCATAAATAAATATTATAAATTCCAACTAAAAATTGATAAATCAAGGAGTCATTAGTTCTAATGGACCTCTCCCCAACATATTCCCATGATCATGCACATAGAGAAAATAAAGCATAAGGAAGAAAACATATATGATCCAAAAACTTGTATTTTGATGATCATAGCCTTCGAAATATGGTCTAAGGGTTATAGGTCTTTGTAACTGCCCCATTTCTACTGTAGAAGGCCACATGATCATAAAAGAGTAACAAAAACACATAAAACACATGGAACAAAGTTGTGTGAATAGTGTTATGAGTAATAATAGAGGGTTGTACAAACCACATAATGGTCTGTATAGCCCACTTATTTAGTTGTACATCCCACTGGACCTACTAAATTAAAAAATAATAAAGAAAAAGGAGAAAGAGAAGAAAATGGGTGGGGGAAGAGTCTTTTGATGTCTTAAATATTATCTTTTGCCCTCAGAGGCATTTTAGTGCTAGAAATTTATTTAAATGCAAAAGAAAATAATGCAAAAAGTAAGAATAAAGCTTGGTTTTACCTTGAATCTTTTGGGTGTGTTAGATATTTGTGTGTTTTGTTTATGTGAGGTATTTTTAGGGTTTAAGAGATAATTTTGGCGAAGTTGTGTAAAAAGCCCTATCTTTCCCTTCAAATAGAGGGGTATTTATAGAAGGAGAGTGGGTACACTCGAGCCTAGAATGGTTTTGGTTGCATCTTGTTCATCCAAATCACAAAGGAGACCTTGAAAGTTCTAGAATTACAGTTTTTAAGAGGGTTATACAACTAATGAAAGGGTTGTACAACCTTCATGGCTAGTTGTACAGCCTCAGGGTTAAAGGGGGACCAGATCTAGAACCTTCCCAGTGTTAGGGTTTTAGTCATGGTTGTACAACCATGAGGTTGGCAGTACAACAATGATTAATAAGTTATACAACCCTTTAAATAAGGCGAAGTAGCCTTTGGACTTGTAATTTTGTGGGCTAGGGCCTTTGTGATATGGGTTTGGTTCAAGGTCTGTCCAAGCTTTTGCCACTTTCTTAGGTACTATTTCTCTTATTCTTTAAGGAAGAATTCAAGTAGTTTCTCATTATTGGGCCCACATCCTAAGGACCCAAAATCTAGTACTCACAATACCATATTGATAAGCAGTTCCCACACACTAATCTATGCTAACATCTTCTTTAACTACCTTAAAAAAGAGTTACCTCTTCCTTCTCTTTCATCACAAGTATGTCCACTTCTTTCTCAACTTTAGGCTCTCTAAAAGCCTCCCAATCTAGATAGTATTTCTAACTTCTTGTCATATGGTTCACCTGCTCTTTCCCTTTGTCATCATTCTCTTCCCATAATTTGATCATTCTCTTTATCTTTACTTCTTATACCTCTTTATTTGAGCTTTTCCATGGATTGATAGTGCAAACAATAATTATAACTTCCCTTGGCATCTCTTCAATGGTAGTTATGTTAACCTTCTTAAAAATTCCTAAATTTGTCATAAATATCCCTTAGTTCGAGGGTAGAGCATTATAATACTTTAGAAGAGGATTCTCTCTTATACTTAGCCTTTCAATGTTTAGAGGGACAAAAGTCTTATTATCAATGAGATGTTAAACTTTGTGTTTCAACCTGTTGCAAACGTCAGTATTATGCTTAGCTCCTTAGTGGAAGGAATAGTAAGCATTTGCATCATATCTCCTTAGCAACGAATTAGAGGGCAGCCTTAGTGCTAATGCCTTTAGTACTTATTTCTTTTGCAACCTCTTAAATTGGCTTAAGGCTGTAACTACATTCACATCAACCATCTTGGTCCCTTCTCATTGAACTTTAGATGGGGCATTTCTTCTCCTACCATATTATCTCTCTGATTTGGTCATTGATTCATCAACTTATAAGCTAGCTTCTCTGAGGTGCTCAAAATTATAAACTAATATGCCCTTAATCCTAGAACCTATTCTTGTCAATGCCTCCTTTATAATCATCCTCACTTATTCCCTTTCTATTGGCTTGGTAGTTACTTTAGAAGCCAATTTCTTCTACCTTTTGTGCAATCATTGAAAATTTCATTGACTTTTTATTACAACTCTGAATCTTGCATAGTAACTTCTAGTGTTGAGTAATAAGTATAATGTTTCTTAAAAGCCTCTTCCAATTCTTTCTAGCTTCCCCTAATAGTTTTAGGTAGGTTCTATTACCATGTCTTTGTATATCCTTCTAGTGATAACTCGAATAACCTAAGCATAGTGTTTAGAGGCACCTTAGATGTCTTCATGATCAATATATAATAGTGGATATGGTTGGTGGCATCTTGAATTCCTATAAGCTTAGGAAGCTTGGGCATTTAAAAGTTGATAGAAAGCTTTTTAGGCTTGTGGGCAAGCAACTCTTCCATATCAGTTCCCCTTTTTAGTCCCTTTGCTCTAAGTGTCTTTTAGATCTTATCTAATTGCTTAGTAAGATCATCAAATCGAGTGCTTTCCTTTTTCATTTTCCACAGGCTTATCAAGAGCGGTGTAGTGCTTCCTACTTCTTTAACAAGCTTACTTTTATGATATTCTTTCATTCTAAATAGGTCATCATCAATCACCATAGGCTGAGATGCCTTCATAGGCATCTTTCCCTTATTGGTTTTACGGGTAGATGCATTAGTCTTCTTCAAAACTTCATTGAGGCAGTTATTCACCTCTTCAATAATTTTTTCCTCTATGGTATAGCTTAAGTCAGCTCTTAGCCTCTCTATGACCTCAAATGGTACAGTTGGTTCCTTGATCAGGTATGGCTTTTTGAATTAGGCTAGTTATCACTTTTCCTAGCTAATTGATTGTCACTTCTCTTCCACGAGGGTTTGGATGGAGCTATGATGGTTGTGAAACAACGGTTCTTAACATGATGCATGAACACGATAAATAATGCATGAATGAATAAAATGCACACCTTATTGCAAAAGATCCTTTAACCTTTTTCCCCTAGCACACGAGATCTACAAGATCTTTTTTAGGTGGGGTCTTATGTTCTATCATCATGGGATAAAGAATATATAGTGGTTGCCTCAGACTAAGTAGGTTTGATGTAAAAAAAGAACATATGTACATGCAATCTAGTAAATAGTGAAGGAGAGAGTCAAATACAAAAGAAAACCCTTTACATTGCTTCAAAGGAGATTTAAAAGTAAATGAAAAATCCTTTTTAATGAAGGTGGCAAGAGATTTACATAAGTATTTACATGAGTAGGGAAATATTAACATGACAGGGCATATGCAATACACAAGTATTTACATAAAAGGATGATTACATTGAAGGGATATGATATGAGCCATTTTAGCATACATTTTAAGTTCATAAATTAGGAGTTTTTCCTATTTTCATAGTGTTTTTATTTTGAAATAAGTTATTTTTTTGCCTTTTTTATGTCGCATAAGAAATTCTCAAAAAAAGAGCTATATTGAAGTTTTCAATAGTGTTGCATATGCTATTGTGTGGGGCCATTCAGTGACATAGAGTTCACCAGTCAATAGAGCAGAATCACATAAGTAGTTAACTGTGTGGGTTGTTATATGATTCATTCATCTGACCATGTAAGGTATCAGACCAATATTTTAAAACACAATGCGGGCTGCCTTTTAAGATAGAGATTTTTGACCTATTTGAATAAAGATTCCTAAGCAGAAGAAGAGCAAATTTTTAGGACAGAAAGTGCATCTAACCTTTACACCAAATAAGAAGAAGATTTTGTGAAGATTAGAGGCATTCTCTTTTAGGGCTTTCATTGTGTCTGTTTATCAAGACTTTTTTTTAGAAATTCTTCTACTTAATTCAATAGATTTCTTCTTCTTTATTTCTTTTTCTTCTTTTAAGGTTAACTAATTATTCAATTTTAGGGATTAGGGTGAAAGCCCAACATTTATTTCATGAATCTATAAAGTGATTTTTGCTTCAATTGTATTAAGTGTCTTGATTTAATATGTTTGAGTATAATTGATCTTCTATGTATGAATGATCTCATATGTGCAATGTTTAAGATTTTAGATGATGGAGTGAGTGTGGAAGTCTAGGGTTAGTCCTACCATATTAAACTATAAGATCGAGACCATAAGAGTAGGCTTGACTTTTAAAGATATTTAAGGATTATTCATGAATCTTAATACATTGTTCTTAAATTTTATGACTATGAGAGTAGGTATAATTTTAGTAATAATAGACTGAATTTTGCTCGATTATTAGGTAAATTAAGAAAATTCTTCTTCAAGCACAATCCAATCTCAATGAAAACAATTTTCTTGATATATTTATAGAGTGGTATTGATGTGTGCCTGAATTTTCTATAAATCATTGTTATAAGAGTTTCTTTAATTTTATTTAATTATTTATGCAATTTTAGTTTTTATTTATTATTGTTTCATTATTCAGTTGCTAGATAATAGAAAATTAAGACTTTATTGGTACTTGTGTGAAACAATTCTCTTGGGAATGATCTCTACTTATCATTATATTTCTTGAGTGATTTGTGCACTCGCAAGGGTTATATACGCAATCAGTTTTTGGCATCACTGTCGTGGATTTATTTTTTTCATAGTATCAATTATATTTAAGATTTCTATCAATCTAGTATTTAAATTTTGCATATTTAACTTTTTTACGTTTAATTGTGTTTTGTTTCTTTTGATAGGTGAAGCACTTGGTGTATGCTTAAAGTCACAATAGCAAAGGAGAAGCAATAAGGAGCCATGTGAGATTTTGCTATGGCATAGACTTAAGAGACTCAATCAAGCATTGTTAAGCTAGCCATTGCATGTAACAATTTTGAGATTAAAGCAGCGATTATCCAAATGGTGCAATAAAACACATTTGGGGGTGAAGCTAATGATGATCTAAATACACATATCGCCAATTTTCTTAAGATTTGTGCAACCTTCAAGATTAATAGGGCGACATATTTTGTAATCTGATTGCAATTATTTCGCTTCTTCTTGAGAGATAAAGCTAAATGGTAGTTGAATTCTAAAGCACCTAACTCATTTGCTACTTGGGACGATCTCTCTAAGGCTTTTTTAGTAAAATACTTTTCACCGGGCAAGACCACACAATTAAGGCGAGGAATTGCAAGCTTTAAATAGAAATCGAACGAGACATTATATGAAGCATGGGAGAGGTTTAAACAGTTGCAAAGAAGATGCCCATGTCATGGCTTACATTGGTTGATAGTCCAAACCTTTTACAATAGGCTTAACCGTTTGGTATGTATTCACAGTAGAAGGTGCACTCATGGGAAAATCAACCGATGAAGCATTTGCATTATTAGAAGAGGTGGCCTCAAATAATTACCATTAGACAAATAAAAGAAAGGTTAACAAAAGAGTTATTGGTGTTTATGACATTGATGCCTATATCTTGTTAAATACCAAGATGGATGCTCTTGCAAAGAAGATTGAAAGTGTGAATATGCATGTCATCACTACATCACCATTAAATTGTGATTGGTATGAAGGAGCACATATGGGATTTGAATAGCAAATAGGGTGTTCTTTTATTCAAAATTATGTCGACCATGTGCAATATGTTTTCAACTTTAATAGGCAGACCCATAATCCCTATTCCAACAATTACAATCCTGAGTGAAGGAATCATCCTAACTTCTCATGGAGCAATCAAGCCACTTTAAGTAAACCTTCTCAACTAACCCAACCGAATCAATAAGAAGAAAAGCAATCATGAGATATGAAAAAGTTGTTGATTAAGAAGTTTGAAAAGGTAGAGACAAAGCTAAACAAGATTAACAAGCTTGAATTGAGGTTGACCCAAATGGAGCAACACAACTAACACTTGAAGATGCAAAATGGGCAATTGCCTAACACTATTAATGAAAGAATGCGAGGTATACTCCTAAGCAAGACTGAAATTAGCTTAAGACAATAATGCAAGGCAATTACTTTGAAAAGTGGCATGGAGATACCGGACCACCTCATGCAAGCATAAAGATGTTGTAAGAAAATAACTCCAAAAATTCTTAAAATTCTTGAGATCACAATCCAAGAAAGTGATGTAGCAGCCCTAAGTTTCAGTCTCAATGAGAAAGAAAATATGGAAGAAGTTGTAATGGAAGAAGGAAGCAAGCTTCACCGGTAAAACCATATGTTCCACCTATTCCTTTTCCTCAATGGTTACAAAAACATAAGTTGGACAAGCAATATACTAAGTTGTTAGAGATGTTTAAGCAACTTCATATTAATATTCCATTTGTCGAGGTCTTAGCACAAATGCCAAAATATGTAAACTTTCATAAATAACTTTTGTCTAACAAGAGAAAGTTGAAGGAATTTGAGATCATAGATCTCTCAAGGAATGTAATCCAAAACAAGCTTCCACCAAAGCATAAGAATCCAAGAAGTTTCTCTATTCCTTGCCAAATTTCTCATTGCAAATTTGATAGAGCACTATGTGATTTAGGTGATAATATTAGTCTAATGTCTCTTTCTATTTACAGGAAATTGAAGCTTGGTGAGATCCAACCAAATACGGTGACATTGCAATTAGCGAATAGCTTTAATAAACACCTGGTTGGAGTGGTGGAGAACGTTCTCATGCAAGTAGGGAAGTTCATTATACTAATAAATGCCATTATGCTTAATACGGATATAGATGTGTACAAGTCATTAATCTTTGAAAGTCCATTTTTAGCAACAGTGGGAGCCATAATTGATGTGAAGAATGGCAAACTAACTTTGAACATAATGGGAGAACTAGTGGAGTTTAATGTTTTCAAAGCTATAAAATAACTTATTTTCATTGAAGACTATAATAAGGTATATGTGATTCATGAGCCAATTCAAGAGATTTTTAAATAAGAGCATCCTAAGGATCCATATAAAGCTTGCATGGTTCAAAGGGTATCACCATTGCATGAGGATCAAAAAAATGCAACCCAATTTTTTTAAAAAAACTCCTTCATGTAAAAATTACAAGTTCGAGAATTTTGGACAATATGAGGATACCCAATCAAGTGAAAAGTTTCAATTCTAAAGCCAAAAACTCCTTCTCTTCATGTGAGATATGTATTCAAGGGTGATGCTTATGAAAATGCTCAAATATATATGGAGGAAGATAAGTTATGGCATGTTAAGCATATACATAAGCCCTCACTTAAAGTTATACAACAGGTGTTGCGAGTTTCATCTTATAGAGCTGTAGAAGTGTAAAAAGAGGATGGCAATACATTCAAAGTGAATGAATAGCAATTGAATCCTTACTTTTGTGTGGAGATATTGCAAGCAGGATAAGTTCTTCTCCGTAATACACCAGCTAGTTGAGAATTTATGAAAAAAACAAGCTAATGACTTTAAATAAGCACTTATTGGGAGGCAACCAAATGGATTCATTCATTTTAGTTTATTTATTTTCAAATTATGCATGATTTTTATTTTCAGACTTTAAATGTTTTAATGTTAGATTTTTAGAATTTTAAAAATTTTTATTAGTTTAATTCATAGTTATAATGCTATTTCTATGTTTATTTCTATGTTTATTTCATGTTAATTAGTGTTAATTTTGGTTTAATTATATTAATTATAAGTTAATTGGGGAGTAGTGACAATGGGAAACTATATTTAATGCAACTATGGACAGAAAGGAATTTCATATGAATGGAAATAAAGGAAAAGAAAGAAATTTTGTTGTAGCAAATTTGCATGGGCCATGTGATGGCCCACACAAAATGCTAAGGAATGAAGACTGCAAAGAGGAAATTTAGACTAGCAACCATGAATTGGATCTTGAGTTAATGGAATTGGTATCAATTCGATGGAATGGGCAACCTTTTATGTTAGAAAAGCTTCATTCTAATGGAGATTGACCATTAATGTTTGAACATTTTAAAGGGAGAATAGGCTTTCTGTTATGGGCCAAAAAGGGAGACAACAAATAATTTTGAATTAGTCATCTTTTTCCCTAAACCCTAAATGATGCCCCCACTCATTCAAATCGTCACCCATGTCGTAACTTACCCTCCATATTATATGTTATCCCTTCCCCCATCTCCTTTTCCTCAATTCCATCAGTGTTCAATAAACCACCTAAACCCATTTCTCATAATTCTCAAATCCCACATTCCCTGAACCATTATTTTCCCTTTCCCTGATTTCCTTTTTCCTAAAACCACCCTTATTTCTCTCTCATTCAATACAACTGAAGCCTCTTTGCACTAGAACCAAGAAGAATCTAGCCAAATCTTTAATGGAGTCTCATGACCTCAAAGACTCAAGCTCATCGTCATCCTTGAAGGCTAATCTACTCCCCCCCCTCCCCCCCACCACTACCAATACTAGATTCTTCCAATAGCCTCTACTAGCAGCAAAATCCTCAATAATGAATAGTGATTTTAGTTTTAAATAGTTTATTTTTCTTTAGTTTATTTTTCTTTAGTTTATTCTTCTTTATTTTTTTCATTTTAACTTTTGTGCAATTTAGAATTTATAGTACTAATTTAAAATCAACTTTATTTTGTAGATGTTATTGATTTAGGTTTAGAATTCTTATTATTAGTTTGGATAAGTTGTGTTTCACTATTGCAGGGCTAGGAATAGAATATGCATATTCTTTTAAAAAAATATAGATTAGCCTTGCTTGTTGACATGATTTTTTTAGAATTTCAATTATTAATTGCATGTAAGGTTGTATTGTGAATTGTGAGTGTTAGGCATGTCATAGTGAATCATTTAGTGGAAAAAAAAAAAGGATAAATTTAGGTTATGGAACTCATGTTCATTGTTTATAGGTGAAGAAATTATGGCAGTTTAGTTAATTGTGATCATCATATTGAAAATAGAAATGTGGATGTTTAGTTTGAGAATTGTATTCACTAGTTGTGGTTGTAGAAAATGGAAATACATTTTGTGAATTGAGATTGTTCAGTAGTTTTTTAACATTTCGTTTTGGGAGTATCTATGTATAGCAGGCATGTTGCTTGGTTAATTCCAGGTGCATGGCCTATTATATGGCTCCTACACATCTATTTAATTCGGTTCACATACACCTCTAATTATTTTTGTTTTAACTTATTGATTCCACATTTTTTTAATAAATCTTGGTTTATTGGTGAAGGAAAAACTTATGTGCAGTAATTGATGGTTATGGATTTACTCATTTATGGAAATATCACATCAAACAAGTCTAAAATCACACATATCAAGGGACTAAATTTCTTTGTCCTTCAATTTTCAATTTTGTTTTCTTTTCAAACATTAAAGACAATGTTTAATTTAAGTTTGAGAGAGAGACTTGAATACATTCTTTTAATCTTTTATTCTTTTGTGAATATTGGAAATTGGATTTATTCTTTCAATTTTTTTGGGATACACTTAAATTGTAAAAAAAATAATTTATTAACTTAAGGATTTCAATGGTTTTTTTTTCCTTTTGGGGTAATTGTTTGCTCTAAAAGTGAAGATGAATTAACTTGAGAGTGATCACTTCATGATTTGTGAATTTTAGAATTTTAGAATGCTTGTAATGGAACTATGCAAGATCAATTTTATTAGAAAATTTGGACATTTGAATAAGCTTGATAAAAGATGCAAGTAATTTTGAATTTAGTTTGATTGAGAAACTTGCTTGAATCATTATTCCTAAGAATTGATTGTTTGTTTAGATTCAAGCATATGCATACTAGTTTGTTAAAAAATTTTCCACAAATTCTAGAGCAAGGCATGCAATCTTTTGAGGTGAAATATTAATTCACACTTGATCAAAGAAATTATTTGGGCCTTATTTATGATAACCCATTTAACCGCTTTCATACCATATCAATTTTATCCTTTACACCCTTCTGAGCCTTCAAATATACTCTAAAAGTGTATACAAGCATTTTTCTTGGTACCCTTAATCTTATTACCATATAGCTCATATTATAGCCTACCAACCAAGAGAATTTTAGAATTAAAATTTTTAAGTGGCATTAGAACTTCCATTATATTTGTTGAAAAACTTAATTTCCTTCTTGATTGTATATTTGAGCATGTGCATTTGATATTTGAGGAAAAAATTTTGGGACGCAAAATGCTTGCAAATTTACAAATAATTGGTTATTTAGGCTAGTGTAAGAAAATTAAAAAAAAAAAAAAAGAAAAACAAAGGTGGAAAAATTAAAAAAATTAAAAAAAGTTGAGAATTGTAAAGTCTTTTAATCTCTAAAGCTTAAATTGCTTAGAATTCACAAATTCGTATGTGTAATGCATTATGTACACAATTTGCTCTTGAGTTTTATGTTGAATTTGGAATTTTTTGAATGATTGTTGCTAGGAAATAAAAAAAATTAAGAGTTTGACAAGTTGGAAAATTTTGAGAACATATGAAAATTTTTAGTGTTACTTGATTATTTTCATTCTTGAAATTCTTTATTCGAACCTTTTTTATCCTTTTCCTTGATAAGCCATTTTTCCCCTAGCCATGTTACTAGCCAATAAAAACCTTTTGATCCTTTATTAATTGTACAATTACATTAACAAAGATTGATTGTGTGTTCTTGCCTGTGGAGCTATGTATAACATTATTTTAGGAAGAGGTTTGAAAATGCTAGCTTGTATTATATTTGTTTTTAAATTGTAACAAAAGTGAAAAAAGTGTATTATGGTTTTTGCATATTTCTTGATTAATTTATGCTTGGAATTGATTGCCAAATTTTGAGAGTAAATTTGAATGATCTAAATTTTCTTATGAGTTTGATTGTGCTTGTACATTTTGGAGTTTTCTAAATTTCAGGATTTACATTTGTGATTTGAGAAGTTTTCTTGTTTATTCTTTTCTTTGCTTGAGGACAAGCAAAATTTCAAGTTTGGGTGAGTTTGATAAGAGTCATTTTAGCAAATATTTTAGGCTAATAAATTAGGAGTTTTTTTTTGTTTTTATAGTGTTTTTATTTTGTAATAAATTAATTTTTTGTCTCTTTTATATCACGCAGGAAATTCTCAAAAAAGGAGCTAAATTATAGTTTTAAATAGTGTTACATAGGCTATTGCATGGTCCATGCATTGGACCATATAATGATGCAGAGTTGACTAGTCAGCAAAGTAGAATCGCGTAAACAATTAAGTGTGTGGGTTGTTACATGGTCCATGCATTAGGCCATGTAAGGCATTAGATCTAGATTGTAAAACACAATATGGGTTGCCTTTTAAGATGGAGATTTGACCTATTTAGCTAGAGATTCCTGGATATAAGAAAAGCATATTTTAGGAGAGAAAGTGGATTAAACCTCTACATTAAATAAGAAGAAGATTTTTTTTTAAGATTGGAGGCATTCTCTTTTAAGGTTTTCATTATGTTTGTTTAGCAAGACTTTTCTTTGGAAATTCTTCATCAATGGATTTCTTCTTCTTTGTTTCTTTTTTTCTTTTAGGATGAACTAATTCTTCAATTATAAGGATTAGGGTGAAAGCTAAATATTTATTTCATAAATCTATAAAGTGATGTTTGTTTCAATTGTGTTAGGTGTCTTAATTTAATATTTTTGAGCTTAATTGATCTTGTATGTATGAATAATCGTATATGTGTAATGTTTGAGACTCTAGATGATGGAGTGAGGGTGAAAGTCTAAGGTTAGTCCTAATATCTTAAACTAGGAGATTGAGACCACAAAAGTATACTTGATTTCTAGAGATATTGAAGGATTATTCATAAAGCTTAATGCGTTGCTACTGAATTTTGTGGCCACGAGAATAGCTACAACTTTAGTAATATTAGACTCAATTTTGCTCAAGAGAGATTATTGAGTAAATTGGGAAAATCCATCTTTAGGCACAACCTAATCTCAATTGAAATAATTTTCTTGATATATTTATGGAATGATATTATAATATACTTGAATTCCCCATAAATCATTATCATAAGAGTTTCTTTTAATTTAATTTTAGTTTGTTTAATTATTTGTGTAATTACAATTTTTATTTATTATCCTTTCATCATTTGATTGCTAGATAATAGAAAAATTAAGACTTTATTAGCACATGTGTGAAACAATCCTCATAGGAATGATCTTTACTTATCATTGTGTTACTTAAGCAATTTGTGCTCTTACAAGGTTTACATGCACAACAGATAACTTTATATTTACATGGGGAATACCTAGCCATGATTTTCAAGAACTTCAACCCCTTTTTGGAGAATAAATGCAAACAAGAGGGTATCCTATTCTAAGGCCCTATTGGCTCCTACATGTGCCTAATGGTTTGAAATGGTTATTGCGGTTGATGGTCCTTGCAAGCTTGGGGGATGATTGTCGTAACCTTTTATTTAATATACCCTAAGGTACTTAGATCGTGAATGATGAATCCTTCTCACCATCTCCTAAGCTTGAACGGAGCTTAAATCTTATGTTTGGAGAATCCATCAGCTTATCTAAAGGCAGACTTAGTGCATATGTGAACTATGGAGGCTACATGAATGTAATGGATTAACCAATGATAAAGAAAATATGGCAAAATGTGAACCAGAGATTGAATCCAAAGTCAATTTCAAGTTTTTAGTGGAGTTTCCATTATGAGCGCCATTAATTTTTAGGGTTATGCTTGAACTAGTGGAATCTTACTTACAACTCCTACCTTTTATCGATCAATGGGGGACTTAAAGGATGGGGGTTATACATTGATATTAACCCTAATTTATGGCTCGTGTTTGGGTCAACAAAGGATCCTTTAGGCCTTATGCAAGATTAAAGTCCTTAATTTATGGTCAGCAGGGGATCAAAATGGGACAATACATTAGTATTATCCGTAAGGAGTATGGAGTCGCCATTCAACTTTGTTCTGGATAAGAATTCGAGCAATGAAAAATTCTAAACATAACTAAGTCATTTAGAAGGCCCAATTTGTCTTCACTCCATTAAAGATCAGGTTCAAAATTTGGATACAATTTAGGAAAAATGTTCAGCCCTCAAACCACCCAAATTTAGGGATTCAACCTTGAGGCATCTTTAGTTCATTTTTTACCATTTTATCCTTGTTATTAATTAATTTGGTTATTGCTCCTAAGGATGTTTCTAGTGCATCCGCTTAAGCACATCATCATCAAGACATTATGATCATACTAAAGGGGAAAAGAGGCATACAACATCAAGTAGGGAGGTCATGCATATCAAATCACCCAAAATCATGCATAAACAAGATCACCATGCACATATGGTCATCAATACAAAGAAAACCCAATTTAGTGATCATCATATAAATAAATCAACAAAGTAAATGGACAATAAAATGACAAGAAGGAAGGATCTCACTAAATCTCCAAATTAAGGGAACCTAAACATATTCTAAGTCTAAAGTCAACATCATCCTAACATCACATGAACCACATAATAGCAATGATAATAACAAATAAGACACAAACATATGAACCATGGAATATAGAATAACATAAATATGCAATGTAAGTGCATTTTAAAGGATGTTAAAAGCCTTAGGCAAAACCCTAATAAGTGGGATCCTATTATTAAACCCTCCTCCAAATTGCTCATAAAGAGCTAAGCATCCATAAACACCACTAGCCACTTTTGGAGGCTAGGATGTTAATCAAAAGGAATAATTATAAGGCCAAAGATGTATGAAAGATGATAAGCATAAAATATAGCATAATAGGGGGTCATCAGAATGGATCTTTGAAAGTGAATGAAGTGAGTTAGTTAGAAAGCTAATCTCCCCCTTTCCATGATGATAGAGATTATAGCTCAACCATGATCAAATGATGACTTTAATAATAAGGCTTTCAAGATCATAAAGATGGTAAATCTCTCACTTGTTCATGGCCAAAATGGCATCAAAATAGAAAATGCATCATACATTAAATCACAAAGTAGATAAAAGGAGAAATTTTAGTATATGAAAGTCATAAAACACACCTAAGCTTGATCATTGCCCTATTATTTGATTGAATAGGGGTCCTAGATCATAAAACCTAACCCTGTTTTGTTAATAGAGCTCTTAAGATACCCATTAGAAGGTTTAAAATAGTAAGAACTCAAATTAAGAAAAGAAGAATTCATAAACTTTCCACAGTCAAAAAGGGATATACATACTAATAAGCGATTTGTACAACTTCTAGGTGGTTTATACAAACTACTAGAAGTCTATGCAAACCACCTAGACTAGGTTTTTTGAAAATAAAGTGAAGAAGAATGAAGGAAGAAGAAAAAGGGGAATTGAACATTAGGATGCTTCTGGATGTTGTCTTGCCCTTAAAGGCACTTAAGTTTAAAATTATTCTATAAAATGTAATGGGACTGTTGAAAGTTTGAAAGTAAAGTAGCACATGTTTTGATTCTACCTTAAATCTTTTAGTTGTTGTGCTAGGGTTTTAGTTTTAGTGTGTTTAAGGTATTTAGATAGAGATTTTAGTTGAGTAACTTTATGGTTTCTAAGCCTATCTCTTCCTCAAATGAGGAGTATTTATAAATGATGTGAGGGTACGTTAGAGCTAGAATAACACTAGTTTCATTATATTCTTAAACCATGATAAATAAGAGATAAGAATATTCTAAAATTAGGGTTTCATAATGATTTATACACTGAAGGGTTTAACAAGGGCAAGGTTTTAGAATGTGTTTACAGCTAAGTATATGGTTTTACAACCAAGTAATTTAGCTATACAACCATTTACACAATGGCTGGCAAAATTAGGTATTGGGCCTAGGTGGGCTTGGGCATGGTTTAGGGGTTGATCTAAGGCTTCTGAAGGCCTTTATTCTCCTTTCTTTGCAACTTTCCCTTGCATTATGGGGAGTAATTCTAATAGTTCTCATCATCAAGCTTGTATCTGGAAGCATAAAATCTGACAGTTACACCTTTGTTGAAACAATTGTCTAATCATTTCCTTTTTGTTTGTTTTGTTCTTTTTACTCCTTCATATTGAATTAATCTTTGGTGTCAACTTAAACATGATTAATTTCAAATGACTGGTTTGATTTCAATATACATGTTTAGAGTTCATAATTATTTATATTATTAGGTTTCAAAGTGTCATTATTAGAGTTCACATCACTTGACTTCAAGGTGTTAGTTTGATCTTTAATTTATCCATTTTCTTTTGTGTTTGTTCTTTCTTTTCTTTTTGTTCTTTGAACCTTTTGCTTCAAAATTTGGTGTCATGTTAAACTTGAATGATTTATCTTATTGGTGTTGGCTCCTAATATAAATGGTTAGAGTTTGCAATTGTTTATAATTATTGGGTTTTAAATTGTCATTATTAGACTTCATATTATTTGACTTCAAAGTTTTAGTTTGATCTTCCATTATCTTATGATTTTAATTATTATCTTTCTATTTTAATTCCATTATTGTTTTAAAGAGGAACAAAAAGGAAAACCAAGAAAAAAAATTTAAAAAATTATTAAATTAAGGTTGGTAAGGAAAAAGCTAAAAAATACAAGGAAATCAAGGAGTAGCAAATCCTAGTCCTTGTGTAACGACCATTTCATTTACAAAACATGGCATTCATGTCCAAAAATGCATATGCATAAAGGTTTATTCATCATACATACATAATCCAACATGTATTTAATGTGCATATATGTTAACTAATGTTCAAGGCTAATGACCATAAATTGGTTCCTATTTAGTTATATATACATGACACAAGGAGAGAGAGAGTTGGAATTCAGCCGACGACCTATGGTCCATGTGTCTCTATGTAAAACTCCATGCACCAAAATATCCAAAACCTATGCTTCAGTATCTAAAAAACATAATTGCGATTTGGTGAGCAGCGACTCAATGAATATAAATAATAATTAGATTCTTATGCCACAACCAACAATCAAATATCATTAGGATACATTATAAGTATAAGAATTAACTATGCAAGTCCAAATGTAATAGATTGATTTTTGTCATGACCTTGTAACTGCTTCCAAGAATTCATGTGATTCAAGTGACATTTGACTTTGTTGTCTAGCATATAACAAGTGAATCATTTGATCAATAACATGTGCCAATAGGACATATTGGTCCCTTTTTTAAGTGATTTGCAAGCGTTTGACAAGTCGGTCACAACATCCTTTTAGTTCCATATGCAAGTGTTCATTCACAATCGTATACAAAATAATCATTATGAGCATATAATTCTCACTTGACTTGTATTCACATGTAAAATGTAACAATTCAATCACATATACATGTAATAGAACATAATTATGTCATAAAAATTATCACACATACACATTAGACTCTAATTATGGTTTTTTACTCACTTTTGATGTGACCAACCTTTATGGTAGGTTTAGTTCTCTCTCTAGGGCTTTCTCAAAGTGTTAAGATCTTAAAATTTGATACATGCATGGTTATAAGTATGTCAAAATGATTATGAATGCTTGGTATGCAACTATGGCATGATCCATGCAAGTGGACCTAATGTTTATGCATATTTTCCTTATATGGCAGCCTAACCTTGCTACACTCTTACAGTAATAACTCTAGATATACTTGTCCAAATGACTTTATTCTTTTTTAAAAATACACTAGACACATAATGATACAACATAGTTAAATTTTAGGTCAATATAAGACATATAGAAAATATGGTGAATTTTTGAATTTTTCCCTATTTCAATGTCATCTTAGTTTGAGTAGGTCTTACAGTATTCAGTATATCTCAAATTGTACAAACACAAAATGATCTACCAAAAGTTACAAAACATATAAAGGAACATTTTTCATGTTTTACTCATTGTTTAATTCAGTTTATAAAGTCACCAAAACAAATGATCAATCTCAAGGTGAGCAGGTTTTTAGCATGTTGACAATCAGTCATAATGAAGGGGCAATATCTAAACAACCATGTTAAATTTGGCAAAAATATTTTACAAGCATGTGTATCAGACATAAATATACAACTTTAAAGTTTGGAAGATTATCAAATTCTGGATTTGTAGCCCTCAAATTATTGGAAAACATAATTTAAAAGACAGATAACTTTTCATCGGGTTCAGGGTCAGTCACAATCAAAAAAGTCATATCTCTTTTCACATAAAAAAATCAAGCAAAACTGCTTTATAGGCATTTATAGGGGATATAACCCTAAAAATTTCATGTTTTGCACTTTGTCTAAATCAGCACATAAGGTCATCAAAATATATGAAAACAAAAAGACTAAGGTGATTTCAGTTGGTTGTGAACCAGCCCTAATTAAGGAATCATATTTCCTCACACACACCAAATCAAGCAAAAATGTTTTACATAAATTTATATGGGGCATAAAGCTACAACTTTCAGATTTTACACTTTCCCTAATTCATCTTCTAATGTTATGAAATCATGGGTAAAAAATTATGCTCTAATAATAAAACCAACACAATCAGCTCTTGTTTCTCTTGAATTTCAACTTTTATACATGAGTTATACCTTAAATACTCCATAATTCTTACTATCCATGCATGATTAACATGTCATGAGAGCGTAATTTCATGTGGGAAGAAGTTAAATTAACTTATCTATTTTCCTATAACCAGAAAAGCTTAGGACTCCTTCATAGGCAACTCACTCTTCTCCCTCTCCTTCTTCTTCTTCTTCTTCCTTAGCTCTCTCTTTATTATGTTGCCCCTCATGTTTATACTCTCTATTTTGCTGCTAAAGGATGAAAAATTCAATTTGTAAACCTATTACAATAAGACAAAATCATGGTGTCTCATTTTCATTGGTTGGAAGTTCACTTTTCCTCTTTTAGTCCCTCTTCTTCACTCCTTCATCACATCCATCTATCTCCTAATCCTAATATGCTCCTTATACTTTTAAATAAACTATAAAAAAACCATTATATATGATGTTATATCATGCATATAACATAAGATAATTTGTCATGCAACTATATAAACATTACATATATGTTTAAGTGTTCCAAATGCAATAGTGCAAGTGTCATCGTCATGCTTATCCAATTCACATATCTAAATGATCATTTATCCATTGCATATGTTCATGTGGAATTGAAAATCATTTATGTAATGAATATGTTCATGTAAGAATGCAAATGAATGTGGATAAGAATGTTACACCTTGTGCTTCCTAATCTTTGCTTAATCCGATATTCGAGGATGAATCATCTTAATATGAGAGGGAATGATGGAAATACAAAGACACATAAGAGTAAAGAAGGCACATGACATAGAGGGGAATAATGGAAATACAAAGACATATAAGAGTAAAGAAGGCACACAACCATGGAAGGGAGAAACACATTTGTGATTAGAGTAATTCATGTGATCTACACATTCTACCATTAAGTGGTGGCCATGCAAAAATAAGACATCGACATACAAGAAAGTCATAGGCATGCAAATAAAACAAAGGTGTGAAAACTTTCAACTCTAACTTTTGACCAGTAAGTTATGGTCTAGCAAACTTTTGCATGGTCGTGCAACCATTGAGCCATGGCCATGCAAACTATTGCATGGTATGCAAAAGTATGGTCCTTTAGTTAGCAATAAGCTTTAATTCCTTTTTAGTTATGAAACTTAGATAAAACTATATTCCTATTAAGATATGACTATTAGGAAATCAAGTCCTTTTTCATATAGGAAACTTTATTTTTTTTTTTTATGAATATTTAAAAGGGTTTCACATATAATATCATTATTCAACTATTGAATGAAAATTAAATTATGAGAGTTGCTTTTATGTTGATTCTTGCTTGAATCAAGGTTAATACACTCAAGGCTAATTACTTTAAGGATAGTTTATTCCAAGATTCTTTCCACTAATTGCAATTAGGTCACAAACTTGGGCAAAACCTGATTTTCCTAGCACAAAGATCTTAGGACTTAAGTTTAACATACTTAGGTTTTGTTTCAGAATGTCAAGGACAAAAAACATATTACAAGTCATCCCCTCATGAACTAAATCCCAAACCCATCTTATAATACCATTAGCCAAATCTTTTTTATTTTTATTTATTTTTATCTCTTATTTATTAATTTTTCTCTTTATGTTTATCATTTTATTGATGAATGGATAGTGTATCAGTTATTTGTGATCCACTTGTGATGTTTATATGATTTATGCATAATTTCTCTATATGATTACCTCACAATTCAATTTTTTTCTCTTCTTTAACTTTTTTTTATAATGACAAAAGGGAAAAGAACATATAAAAGGAGTTATATATCTAAAGGGAGAGAGAGAACACATAAATAAACAATTCATAAAAAAAAAAAAAAAGGATACATGATATTAATAGAAACTTGAGATGCATAATTACTTAAAGTTTAGGATAAAGAGGGAGACATGGAAAACATAATTTGCATATATCTTTTTTTATCATCAAAAAGGGAGGGGAGAGAATATTGAAACTTTTAGGTTTTAATTCTTATTTTACTAATTATAAATAAAGGGTCAAATAATGTAACTTTTATGCAAGAATTTAAAGTTTGACCTTATAGGCATTTATCTTATATCTCAAAAACATTCAAATAAAGATTAGACGGTTTCCTAACATGTCAAAGAGTAAAACTCAAATACACAAGTCTTGGAGTCAAGTAAATGACTTCAGCACTACCAATAATTGTTGGTAACATGCCAACAAGCATTAAATATACACAAAAAAGCATTATAGACCACCAATGATAGTTGAAAAAGGCTTACAAAAAGTTAGAAAGATTTGTTAAGCCTTTATAAGTCCTAACGATGGTGGATAAATGCATTAATGATCATTGACTACAATAATAAGCATTAAAGATCACCAACACTAATGGAAAAATCTTAGTAGAACAAGCTACTCTTTTATAAGTCTTAATGATGGTGGAAGAATGTAAAATGGGTGTAGAATTGAAACTACTGAGCATGGGTATAATATAATGAACATTGAAGCTCATTCATAGTAGAACTCTAATGAGAAGAGAAAAGATCTCAATGATGGCATTTATTACAATGAGGCTTTAAAAATCCCCAATGACTATTGATAATTCATGCTAGAAGATTTTGAAGATGTTATGCATAACATTTGAAGTTAACAATTATTAAAAAGGTCATAACAACCATGGATCATCCTCCAATGAGCATTAGAACATCTCAAAGACAGTGGACAAAGAAGATGTTATGGTACTTAATGATCATTAAAGTAAAACCTAAAGTGTTTTGGTCATTCAATAACCATTAAGATCACTCTAACAACCATGGATAAAATTCCTATTAGCTATCTTGATAGGTTTGGTAGCTTTCTTATTATAAGTACTAACTAATTTTTGTTTCTGCCTTTATATAAAGTTTAAAACTTTGAAAACCTATTTGATATATGTTCTAAGTGATTGTGAGACAACTTTCTTAAGATTTTAGAGTGTAAAAGAGCATTTAAAAGGGAATTAAGTTCAATTATGCTTTCTCATATGCATATGAGAGTTAATTCTTAAAGAAAGAAGAATATTGACAAAGCTTCAATAGTAACATCAAGCCCAATCCTCTCTTAAACATATTAAGAAGTTTGTATTTAACACTTGTAAGTGAAGGGCTTAAGTAATGAGAGTATTCCATTTGGCAATTATTGTAAACCTTATGTAAGGATACTATTGAGTTGGGAATAACCTTTAAAATATATACTTGTGAATGTTTTAACATAGTATGTTAGACTAGGTTGGTCAAACCTAAGTCATAAGCCTCTTTTGATCTTGATAATTGAGATTGATTAGTTCTAATGTTTTTGTTTAAGTGTTGTTTGTGGTTTATAAGATATTTTTTCATTAGAAGTTGGATGGAAGTCAAAATCTCCAACTTTGAAGAGGACATTCGAATTCTCAATCAGTATCCCCTAGCGACTGCAACCTTGCAATAAGGATGGATGAAGATAGGCTAGAAGAATTCATGGATGAATTTGTAGTCGTGATTCAGCCAAAGGAAGCTTGTTTGATTCACAAAGGAATTCACAATGGCATTTGCGACCTATGTCACAATTGTGAATTTCATAATAACAAAGGAGAGAACCAAGTCTTTAACCATAGCATGCCAAGTGTCCAAAGCAACCATTGGAGTATGAAAAATTGAGAGGGTGAAGCATATGTCACAATCGCTACTCAATAAAATGTTGTCTCCTCACCAAACAGAGGAATTCATGATCTCAGTTGCGTCCAAGAGAAAGTTCAATCACGACCGTGACTTTTGAGTAGTTGGTTAAACCAATGACTATATTTCTTAGAAAACCAATGGGTGAAGGACACATGGACTAGCTGTTAGACACTAAATAGGCTTCTCTGCCATAATTTTTGACTTCTCAGTGTAAATTGAAAAATTGCAACCATGAAATGCCAGTGACGACCACGACTTATGCCTGACAGGCATTTAATGTAAAATCTGCCAAGCATAACTTAGAGATTTAGGGATAGTTTTTTAGTAACATCTTTTTGGTGGTTGTTACTTTTAAATACATCACCAAATTGATGTAAATGCCATAAAATTTCATTTATTATAACCAAACTCTTGCAAATTTTTTACTCATTCTTGTTTATGTGTTATTGATTATTTGGTGTTAGCATTCAACACCTTTGTAAGTAGGTTGAAAGTTAGCCTAGCTTCCAAAACACTTGTGAGAATTTTTGAGTGAGCCTAAAAACACAAGTTATAAGGGTTATGTGTGAGCCATAAAACACAAATTGTATAAGTTAAGTGTGAGATTGAAAACACCATTTTAATTGAGTGGAATACCTAATTATGAAAAATTGAGGAGTGGACTTAAGGTTTATTAATGTCTAAACCATTATAAACATCTTATGTTTATTTTCTCCTCTCCTTCTTAACACTCTAAACACCTTACCCTTCTTTTAAATTTTTAATCTCCCACTAATTCAACCCCCTTTCTTAGTACACTAGGCCAATATAGTACATATAAACTATCTTGAAAAAGACTTAAATAATGTAATAGTACCTATAAACTATCTTGAAAAAAATAGTGTGAAAGCTCTTAGGTGGTTCTCGATAAATCCACCATGGGAAGACTTCAGTGGTGCCTAGTTAAATTCACTTATGTAAAGGTTTCAACAACATATAAAAGCTATTATTTAGTTAAACTCTTTAGTGAAGTCTAGAGGAGATGGCATAGGCTAGGTTTAAGATAAACCTTCATTAATCTTGGTATATTAGTGATTGATCAATTCTCTATATCTCTTTCTTAAAAAGTTTAAACTTGCCACTGCCCTATTCAATGCCCCTCCCTCCTAAGGCATCTTAAGACAAAAAACTGAAAAAGAAATTGAAAGGGAAAAGATGAGAAATAGTGAGGAAAGAAAAAAAAATATAAGCATTAATGTAAGATAATGATGTTAAGAAAGTTTTTCTTTCAAAACAACCTATGATCTTACTTATGAACAAAGAGGCTTATTGTAGCATTAATGACCTTGACCCTTATTTACCTAGTGTTGTTGTTTCTCTTTTACAAGATTATAAGGATGTGTTCTTATTGATGTACCTAGTGGTTTGCCAAAGATTAATGGAATAGAGCACCTTTAATTCTTGAAATTCCTAATAGCTTTGTGCATAAAAGTAATCTTGAGGTAATAAAAGAGCTTAAAAACTTTAAAGACAAGTTGAAGAGCTCGTAATGATAGGATATAGAGGGTAGAGCATGAGCTCTTATGTTGTACCTATTTAACTAGTGCTTAAAAAGGATGAGACTTGAAAAATGTGTGTGGATTTTTATACCATCAATAAAATCACTATTCAATATAGACATCCTATTTCTAGGCTATATGATATGTTTAATAAGTTGCATGTTGTTTGTGTGTTTACAAAGATTGATAAAAGTGTTTTATCATTAAAGTAGAATGACATATTGAGAAGAGTGGAAAACTACTTTTAAAGCCAAATATGGTTTTTATGAATGGTTAGTTATGCCTTTTCTGTTAACTAATGCACCTAACAACTACATGATATTAATGGATCATATTTTGCATGCTTCTATAAGTACATTTATGGTTTAATTTTTTTTATGATGTTAAGATCTATAGTAAGAGTTTAAATAAACATATAGCACACTTAAGAACTGTGTAAAATGTTTTAAGGAAAGAAAGGTTTATTGCTAATTTTAGGAAGTGCTCTTTTTATACAAATCAAATTATGTTTCTTAGTTTTATTATTATTTCTAATGCCATATAGATTGATGAAGAGAATATTAAGGTTATAGAAGGTTAGTCTACACCTAAGAATGCTAGTGAAGTAAGGGGTTTTCATAGTTTAGCTTATATTTATAAGAGTTTTGTCAAATACTTTAGTTTTATACTCACACCATTGAAAGAGATTGTATAAAAAAGTATTTGTTTTAATTAGGGAAATAAGCAAGAAAAGACTTTTAATTTGATTAAAAAGAAAATTGGTTTTATATACCTTTACTTGTTTTGCCTAACTTTCTAAGTCTTTTACATCAGATTTGGAAATTGGAGCAATTTTCATGCAAGAGATCATCTTATAGCTTATTTTAGTGAGAAGCTAATGCAGCGGCCCTTAATTACCCACCTATGCTAAGGAAATGTACACATCAGTGAAAGCATTAGAGACACGACAACATTATCTTTGGCCTAAGGAGTTTTGTGATTTATATCAACCGTGAATCTTTGAAATAGTTAAAGGTTTGAATAATAGACTTGTTAAATGGGTGGAATTTATTGAAATATCTCCTTAAGTGATCAAGGTAAGTAAAATGTAGTGGTTGATGAATTATTTACAAGCTATGCTTTTATCGCTGTTTTAGATGCAAAATTTCTTAGAATTAAATTCATTAAGGATTTATATGCTAATGATCTAGGTTGCAAATGAAAAGTTTTTTAGGTATTAGGAAAAAATTATATGAGCTAATAGTTCTTTAAGAGATTTACTTATGCATAAGGCCTATAAAGGAGGTCTAATGTGTCACACCCCATTTAATAATCATTTAAATTTCTCTTATCATTTAAAAGACCTGATTAAATTTTTTTTTTAATTATGTCTCTTGTTTACCACTTAGTAATTATTTACAACAAAACATACATGAATAATCAAACTAAAATAGTAACTGACTGCATACTGGTCCAACCTCTATTACACTGCTAGACAGCAACTTTGAAAAGTATACTGGATGCAATCTTTAGTCTACTCTTCCTGAAATAAGATTTCATACAAAAGAGTGAGTTTGCATACTCAGTAAGTAAATGCATAATGATACTTCAATC
>CATIWR010240749.1:0-24577 GCA_949677035.1 Omphalea diandra | reverse complement strand
TATATATATATATATATATATATATATATATATATATATATATATATATATATATATATATATATTCAAAGAGAGAAGATTATACTGTTATTTTTCCAATAATGCTTTAAAAAAAATGAAACAAAACTAATTTAGCTTTGAGAGATTTAAAAATAGATTATGAACATACATTTATCATGGAAGTGACAAAATATCCATTATCCCTTTACACAAGATCTTAAACTATATCTATTTGCAAAGTATGACATGAGTGAGCCAATTTCAGTAGAAGGAGAATTATATAGTTATCAGATACTGTCACTCGAGTTGTTTACAGGAAAGAAACCAACAGATGACTCTTTCGCAGAAAACCAAAACCTTCATACTTTTGTTGAGAAATTGTTGCCTTACAGAGTGATAGACATTATGGATCCAAACATGATCCAACTTGAAGATGAATGAGGGACGTTCAAGGAATGCATAATCACTATCATGACAATTGGAGTTGCATGCTCAGTGGATCAACTAGGATAAAAAATGAAGATGAACAATGTAATAAATGAATTGCTCAAGATCAAGAGCTCTTATTAGAATTAATATCTACCAAATTGGAGGTTCAAATACCTCTTACTTTTAGTTGTTTAATTTTAAAAATCAAAGAACAAACTCAAACTTATCTGAATTATGTTTTTGGTTATTTATGTTCAATTTAAATGAAACATTAAACATAAGAATGAACTTTAAGAACTCTAAGAGTAAATGAACAAATACTTGGGAGAATGCGAGAACATAAACTTAGTTCCACATACACTTCATTACCGGTAGTTCAAAAATTTATAGAGATTACAATATAAGGAAGAGAGCTAAAGTTGCATACAACTTATTACACTTTTAAACCTTGCTTCTGCCTAAGGCATGGTTGATGACATGACTAATGAGAAGTTAAGTTAAACAGCCTCATACTTAGCATGGTAAGGATCCGGTATTACATCTAACAAGCCACAAATGATTTCTTTCTTCACAAAATCACTTCAAAGTCTTCTAGAATAATGTCTCCTCTTTGATATTCTTCTTGAAGACCCCAAGCTTTGACCTTAAAACTTCAAACTTAACTCTTGAAAGAGCTTTGGTGAGTATATTAACAAGTTACTCCTTTGAGTAGTAGTACTAGAGTTGGATTTCTCTAGCCTTTTCAGCCTCTATTATTACATGAAACTTGACTTGGATATGTTTTGTCCTTCCATACTGAACTGGGTTCTTTGTAATGGCAATGGTAGACTTGTTATCCACCTAAATCATTGTAGGATTAGCTTAAACAAAACTAAGAACAATTAAGATTTTTCTAAGGCAAATGACTTGATTTTTAGCATTTGTAGCTGAGATGTTCTCAACTTCAGTAAGTGATTGAGTCACCACCCCTTACTTCTTTGAATTCCATGAGAATGCCCTACTTCCAAATGAAAGCACATAACCAAAAGTGCTCTTAAATTCATCAACGCTTCTAGTCCAGTACTATTAGCGTACCCCTGTAATTTCACACTTCTTAAACTAAAGACTAAGATCAGTAATGCCAACAATATATCTCAGCACTCTTCTAGCAACACCAAGATGAATTTTGTTTAGACTTTGCATAAACCTCGAAAGTAGACATACTGCAAACATGATGCCCGGTCTGGTTGCAACTAGATATAACAACCTTCCCACAATGTTTCTAAAGACCAAGGCATTTACTTTCCCACTTCCATCTTCTTTAGTTAGCCTCTCATTCATCATTAAAGGGGTGGCAATAGGCTTAGTTTTATTTAACTGAAATTTCTTAAGAACTTTTCAAGCATATTTACTTTGAGAAATGAAAATGTCTTCATCTAATTGATCTAATTGACTCATTTTTATTGCCAAGAAGAAAGTCATCTCTCCTAAATCAAACATCTTAAACTTCTGCTACATTTTCTTCTTGAAGTTTCTAATCCCTAAATCATCTCCTTTTATCACCAGCATGCCATCCACACATAAGGATACAATCAATTTCACTTTATCTTCACTCTTCATGACATGCAAAGTGGCTTCATTCTCACTTTTGAGAAAGTATTATTGCAACAAATAAGTGTCAATTATATTATACCACGTTCTTGAAGCTTGCTTGAGCTTATAAAGAGCTTTATTGATATTATACACCTTTCCTTCTTCACCTGTGATTATGAAGCCTTTAGGTTGCTTTACAAAGATATTCTCCTCTAATACACCATTTAGGAATGTTGATTTCACATTAAGATGAAAGATTCTCAAATTTTCTTTTGTTGCAAGTTTTACTAAAAGTCTTATGGTGTCATGCCTTGCTACTAGTGCACATGTATCAATGTAGTCCACTATAGCTTCCTAAAGGTATCCTTTAATAACCAATTTAGCTTTAAGTTTATTTACAAAACCATCAAGATTTAATTTAATTTTATAAACCCACTTAACACTTATGGTTTTGTGTGTTTCAGGCTTCTTAAACAGCTTTCAAGTGTCATTCTTCTCAATCATGCTAATCTCCTCCTTTATGGATTTCCTCCAACCTTTATGACATGATGTTTCATCATAGCTTGTTAGTTCAAGACTGACTATATTGGATCTGTCTTAAATCTATTACAACAGTCTTGTGCCTCTCATACCATGCTAAGTATCACTATCTAAGCTTTTTCACTATTCAATAGCTTTATGTTCTTGAGGCAAAGCTTTAATTCTAGCTTTATCTTAAAGGTTTCCTTCCTTTCAATTCCATTTAGCAGCTTTATCAAACTTCTCATTTTTGCTAATAGATATCTTTTTGGTTATAAGATTGAAAATTTTATATCCATTAGTTATGTTATTGCAGCCAATGAAAATGCCCATCCCAAACTTATTGTCTAGCTTGTCCCTCTTTTCTTTAGGCATATGTGAATAACATGCACTCCTAAAAACCCTTAAATGCTTTATTGATGGCGTGATTTCATGCCACACCTCAAATGGAACCTTACTATTTAATGATTTTGTTGGCAGCAAATTTAGCAAATACACAACAACATTGACTGCCTTAGCTTAGAAAATGCTTTGCCAAGTTGTTTTCATGCATCAAACACCTGGCCATTTCCATTACTATTATGTTCATTCTCTCACTTACTCCATTTTGTTGTGGAGTGTAGGGAATTGTGAGTTGAATCCTTTCGGTGTCACAAATAATATTGAAATCCTTTTATACATACTCAGCACCATTATTAGATCTCAGCATTTTAATTCCACAACCTACTTCCTTCTCTGTTTATGTTTTAAACTTTACAAACTCATTTAGCACCTATGATTTCTGCCTCAAAAAACTCACCCAGCAGTACCTAGAGTAATCACCAATGAATAATATAAAGTATTTTCTATTATTCAAGGATGGAACACTCATATGTCCATACATATTAGAGTGCATGAGCAGTAATTTCTCAGTAGCTCTCCGACTGTTGATAATGGCAACTTGTTTTGCTTCCCAAATTGGCAAGCTTCACAAACACCCTTTCCTTCCATAATTATAGGCAAGCCATCAACCAAATTCTTTTGATATAATAAATTCAAATTCTCATAACTAAAATGCCCTAACCTCTTATGCCATATAATTGAATCATTCACCATAGTTGAGTATGCGTGCAAAGTGTTTTGTGTTACATCTAATGGAAAAAGCCTATCTTTCATGTCTACACTCATCATTTCATTCCCATTTGGATAATAAATTATGTATTTCTTCTGTTTAAAATGCAATTCATAATCTTTTTCTAATAATTATCCCACACCAAGTAGGTTTAAGCTAATCTCACGCGCAAATAACACCTCTGAAATTAATTTTATACCTGTTGGTGTTGATCACCACTAATCCTTTTCTTTTGACCTCAATCCAAGCTCCATTGCCAACCTTTATTCTTTACTCAAAAGACTTGTCAATGATCTTAAAGCTATCCTCATCAATGTCATGTGGCCTAAGCAACCACTATCAACAAACAAAGTGTTTATTTCACTCTTAGTAACATAGAGAGTTGTTGTAAACAACCTCTCTATTGGAACTTCTTGATCTTCGGCTACTTGTGCTTGTTGAGTATGTTATGCTTACCTATTCTTACACACTTTGGCCATGTGTCTAAACTGATTGCAGGCTCTACATTGAATGGCAGGCCTAACTAATAGTATTTCTCAGCATGTGTCTTCTTCTTATAGTGTTTACAAGGTGGATATTTGCCTTTGTTTCCACATTTTTCATCTTCATACTTCTTATCTTTCCATTTCTCCTCTTTTGATTGCTTCTTGCCACTACTTGACTAACCTCCTTCACTTTGCTTTACTAAAAATGCTCCTTCGGTTTCCTCTCCTTGCCTTATGTTGAATCTTCAGTCAATGGTATGGAAGGCATTCATCACTTCAATTAGAGTGATGGTACAGAGGTCTTTTAAGTCTTCTAAAGAGGAGATCTTTAGCTCAAACCTTGTTGGAACACTCACAAGAACTTTACTCATAATTCTCTTATCTGACAGGTCTTTACCTTGAACTTCACTATTCTCATCAGTCTGTCACTATACTTTTTAAGTGTTTCAGAGTCTTTCATCTTGAGAATTTCAAATTTTTTCTGCAAATTCAATTAGTTCTGCCACTGCCTTAGAACTCCTCCTTGAGTTGATCCTCAGCTTGTTTGGTAGTCTCATTGTTCATAATTCTAGTGAAAATTAACTCTAAAATAGAGGAGTGGATTACAGTTAAGGCCTTGTACTTCTTAGCATATTCCTCACTATGTTGTGGATTTACGTTATGGTAAGATTGGCTCTCAACGGTGCTAGCTCTCAACCCATTTCCACAACATCCCAAATGTCAAATGGCCTTAGATATGCCTTCATTTTTACAGCCTAGATCTGGTAGCTTTCACCATTGAAGTTGGGTGGTGTTGAGGTCAGGAATCCCTTTGAAGCCATCAACTCACTCACAAGGTGTTTAGGTCCTTTTGGTGGGGTTTAAACTCACTTGTTTTCTCTCTTTTCAGCCCTTAAAGATTTATGAAAGCTCTAATACCATGTTCAAGTTGAATCAAACATTAAACATGAGAATGAACTTTAAGAACTCTAAGAGTAAATGAACAAATATTTAGGACAATGTTGGAACATAAATTTAGTTCCACACACACTTCATTGTTGGTAGTTCAAAAATATATAGAGATTACAACACAAAGAAGGGAGCTAAAGTTCCATACAACTCATTACACCATTAAACCATGCTTCTGCCTCAGGCATGGTTGATGACAGTCAAATAACCCTATACTTAGCAGGGTAAGGGTCTGGTATTACATCTAAAAAGTTGTTAATGATTTCTTTCTTCGCAAAATCACTTCAAAGTCTTCTAGAAGAATGTCAAATCTGCTAAAAATTTTCATTATGATGTCTTAGTGGTGCGTGTGTAAATTTCAATATATATATATATATATATATTGTAACAAATGTGGTAAGTTTCATTGGTTAATCAAATTTCGGCTATGTTTTGCTGATAAAAAAGCATGTGTAATGAGGAAGGTGGGGAGCACTTAATCTTTAGCTTATGAACAGATTGTGGCAAGAACTTACTCTTCAGCTTGTCATCTCTTAATTCTTAGCTCTACCACTACTTCAAGGCTAGTTATGAGAATTCTTTATCTCATCATCTTCTGAATTTCCTTATGATAAAAAACTTTAAATAAATCAACAATATTGAGTGGGATTGTCCTGTCGACACTTAGGTAACTACTACATCTCTCAAATTTGGATTTTAAATCATTTAATTTCATCAAATTGTAGTCTTTAGAGTGTTCATTAACTCACACATGATCAATAATTGTTTCAAAATAAAATTATTAAAACAAAAAGAAGCAATAAAAAATATAAAGCATTCAGTTATTTTATTCAATTACAAATTCAGAGATGAAATATAGTATTTATTAATTTATAATTTAAAGTTCAATAAAATTCAAAATATCACATTCAAACAGTAAGAATATCAACAATTTATTTATATATCAGAAATTTTAATTTAGTATTAAAAATTTATTAGATATATATGATATTATTTAACATTTCTAAGAATATAGAAATTTTTATATTAATGAAAAATAATTTTATATACTTAATTTGTAGCTTAATTTTATTATTGAATGTTATAAAAAAATGAGATTAATATATCAAAACTTGGTATATGTGTTTTTTTTATTTATTATGACAAGTTATTTTAGAATAAAAATTATTTATTGTGATAAAATAATTTTATAATAATATCTTAATAATTAAATATAGTGACAAAAGTATTATTATGTCAAAATTATTTTCTCATTAATTTTTATTTTGGTGTCAAAATTTTAATGAAAATATTTGTTTATATTAAAATTTGATGTTTTTATATGTTGTGACAAAATATTTTATCATAATAAATAATTATTTATTATAAAAAATACTTTCGTACTAATTTATTGACTAATTAAATAAAGTGACGAAATGATTATTGTGACAAAATTCATTTCTCATTATTTATAATTTTATAGTGCTAAAAAATTGGTGTCATAATTTTATGATAAAATATTGTGATAAACAATTTTTTGTCATTATATTTCCTTTATATTCATTTATTATGACAAAAATATTTGTTATATTTTCATTTTATCATAATTTAATCAATTTCCACAAGAATTATGATAGATTTTAATTTTATCACAAAAAGACCACATATTGTGACAATACTGATTTCGTCACAAAAGTTTTTGTCATAATAAGTAAATTTCCTGTGGTGAGTTAAGTACATGAGTTTACCCACCAGCTGTCTATATGAAAAATAATCATTGAGTAATTTTTCAACTGTGTGCACCAAATGATAATTCACTTCCATCAGAATTGATTTGGATGATGATCTTGGTCAACCAATTAAAGTGGCGGAGCAAGATAATTACACTTTATTTAGAGGTGTCGTAGTTTAATTGTAGAAGCATAATTGTTTGATTCTTTGACCACTCTTAAATTTAAAATATCTTTTAAATTACTTTTAGTTAATAATTATTTCAAAACTACTAAATTATCCTCTATTTATTTACTTGTCACACCAAACGGTATATAGAGTGCTATAAATTGCCTAAAGCAGATTAAAGTATAAAAGTGAGTAGTAAAGAGAGAGAGAGAGTATAATTAAGAAGTGAAAGTCAAGTCATAAATTTGTGGAGGATGATCATTTTTTATTAAGAGATAATAGAAAATGAGAGCAAAAAACTGAGGGCATTTTAGTTTAACATTTGCATATAAGTCGCACTAGTTATGAACTTGCAAATATAATTATAATAATAAAATTTAAAATAAATTTAATATTTTTATTTTTATTAAATAATTAATTATTATTTTAACAAAATTATCATCAAATAAATAAAATAATAAAATAAATTTTCAAATTTTATAATTATGTACTGAGGTAGTTGTAATAAATGAAGTAATTCATAACTTTAATAGGTTGATTCATACTTTTAAATTTTAAGAGATACAATTTTAAGAGAAAATTTATTAAATTTAAACAAAATAATTTTGACAATCAATCAAATAAATAATACTAAGTATTTTATAAATTTTATTTACATATGTGAGATAGTTATAATAAAGAATTATCTATTAAATTATGTCTTCAATGTTGTGTGATATAATTTAAAGAAAAAATTTAATCAAAATTAAATAAAATATTTCCTAACAATATATTGATTGTTGGTACTCTTTACATATTCAAAATTTTTAATAATTAATGGAATTAATTTAAATTTAGCTTTTGGTTTAGAGTTTTTTTTACCTTTTAAGTTTTAATTTCCTGTTTAAAAGTTATTTAAAATTTCTAATTTTTAGATTTTTTCTAATTTCCTATTCAAAATTTTTTTTATATGATCTTCATTTCTTATTTAGAATTTTTATTGTTTAGGGTTTTTAATTTCTTATTTAGAATGAATTTTTTATATGGCAATTCTTTTTTCAATTTCCTATTTAAACTTTTTTCATACGACAGTTTTTTACAATATAATAAAAAATAATGACATGTGTCATAATTGTTTAGATTTTTTAATTTCTTATTTAGAAGGAGTTTTTATATAACAATTAATTTTTAAAATTTTTTAATTAAATTTTTTTATACGACAACTTTTGTAACATAATGTGGCTATATTATAAATAATTATTTGAGAAATGACAAACAATGGTTTAAAGTTCGTGAGACCGGAATTAATAATATATACTAGTTATAAACCTGCGCATTGTATGAGATGATTATAATAATAAATTTTAAATATATTTTAATATTTATTTTTATTAAATAATCAATTAACTAATTGAATGATTAATTATTATTTTATAACAAGTAAATAAAATAACAAAATAAATTTATTAAAAATTATAATTATGTATGGACATAATTATAATAAAAATTATCCATTGATTCATAGTTTTAATCTTACAATTTTTAGAAAAAATTTATTAAACTTGAATGAGATAAAATTTTGATAATCAATCAAATAAATAATAAAAATAGTGCATAATAAAAAATAAAAATAATAAATAATTATGAATTATAAATATGTGAAATAATTATAATAAAAGATTGTCTATTGATTTGTACTTTTTAATTTGTGTAGCATTTAAGATAAATTTTATTAAATTTGAATGAAGTAATTTTTGATAATATATTATATTGATACTAGCTTTTATAAACTCAGAATTTTAAATAATAAATAAATTTAGTTTTAATTTTAGTTTCCTGTTAAGATTTTTCTAATTTACTATTTAGAAATTGTTTGAAGTTTTATATTTTATATTTTTCTAATTTTCTATTCAAAAATTTATTTTATATTATTTATCTTCTTATTTATAATTTTTTTCTATCTAGATTTTGTTATTTCCTCTTTAAAAATATGACAATCAATTTTTTTAATTTCTTATTTAAATTTTTTAATACGGTAATTTTTTATTATATAACATAAAATAATGATATGTGATAATATTATGTACAATTATTTGATAAATGAAAAATAATTATTTAAAATTAATATTGAAATTAAAATTAATAATATATCGATTAATTGATTGATTCACTTGTTTTGCATGTGTTACACATTCTTTTAAAGATATCAACTCTTTTTACAATAATTTAAAAAAATTAAAATATTAAATTAATCAAAATCAAAATAATATATCAAAATGACTTATAATGATTAATTTAAATGACAATTTATGCATTTTTGAACTTTATGTTGTTATGTTGTATTCTCTTAATAGATTCTGGTCATTTCAAAAGTTTACAATCTTTGTTTTTTTTTTTTTTAGCATACAATTTTGAAAATTCCAGTAAGGGTAGGGTTGGGCTTAAGCACATGTTCCAAGTCCAGCCCACATAAATTTGCAGCCCGAGAAACTATGCGTCACGTGATTCACACGTGCATCGAAGGCCAAAACAGAATATAAACCACCTAATGGTCTCTCTCCCTTCTAGCAGCGTCCTCAACATTTGCACTGGGAGCCGGAGATTAAGAAAACCCCATGATGGCGTTGAATAACGGTCTAAGATCTGCTTCAAAGCTATTATCCGCTTCAGAATCGGTTTTATCTAAGTCTGGTCCGTTTTCTCTAACTTAATTTATGGGCCCTTTTTTTAAATAGTCTTCCTCTTTTGAAGATTTTTATTTTCCTTCGTTTTGTTTGTTTTTTGAGGAATTGTGGGATTCTGCGACTTAATTCTTTTTTTTTCCTGTTGTTTTGTGGGGATAGAAATGAAGAGTTGTGATTGGAATTTAATTTTGGATCTGATAATTGTTGGGTCTCTGATAATGGCTGGTGGGTAATGCAATGCTGGGATTGTGGTTTTGATAGATTTTCTTTCAGGTTGACGTGAAATTTGTGCTATTTAATGCTCACGTTGGTACTGTTTCAATCAGAGAGTTATGTTTGATTAAATTGTTTTGTACCCATTACAGAAATGCATGGGAATCATCGATTTGTTATGGCTCCAAGCTCATTTTTCAGTTCCTGCTTTAGGCCTTGTTTTTCGGGTTGTGTAATTAATATTTTTATATTTTTTACTGTGATATACTGTTTTAATGACTCTTTCTAAATGAAATGTGATGGTTCGTTCATCTGATGGGAAGGAAGAGAGATATGCCTTTAGGTTATAAGGAGAAATGCATTCAGAATACCATCAAAGTGATTTAAAAGATTGAAGAGAGTGATACCTTTCACTTTCAAGCATAAAGTTCTGATTTTTATTCCCTCTTTACTTTCAATTTCAAAATTTTTTGCTATCAAAATTGCTTTATCTCCATCAGTAATAGAAAGAACAGATAGAATTTTAAATTTTAATTGGTTAACTGAATATTTTTGTAATAAATTCATTAGATAATCGTTCTTTCCTTCCAAAAACCCTTCATTCTCTCTCTGTCTCCCTTTTTAACACCAATTTTGTTCCTTTAACACTTTTTATATCATCCATTCTACGGTAGTGAGCCAAACAAATGCTTAAGTGCCCTGATAGAATCTGAAATTTGGCTGTGTGTATGTGTGCTCGCGCACGCGCGCATGTCTGTATCATAGGTAGGCAGCTACTCATTCAGCATAATATTAAGCTGAGACTGCCACTACATAAATGACCCAAAGATAATGAAAGATGCAGCATATCCCAGGAAAAATGTGCACACATTCGATCATAGGGACACTCCCAAAGGCAGGACTGATTGCAAGAGAAGTAATTAGAATAGGCTTTTAGAACTACCTTACTAACCCTCTTCTTTCGATCTAGCTATTTCATCCTTCTTAACACTAGAGAAAATATTCCTGCTTTTTTTTTTTTATGAGTCATTGTCTCTTTGGGGTCCTAGGATTAATGCTTTTAAACCTAGGCCTATCAGAACTTTTTAGTTTTTAACTTGAATTTATCATGTCTCTTTTATGCTTTGTCATAGCAGTCTCATTTTGATGATTCTCTCTTTGTTGAAGTGGACTCTAATTATAGACCAGGGAGTCTTGTTTAGGGCAATATTGTTTAATGGAGACTGTCAACATTATTTTAGTATTTTGCTTTCTAATGCTTAAAGCTAAAAAGGCCTAATCTATAAATACTTGCACAAGGAATACTCGAACACTAACTTATACATGCTTATGAATTTTGGAATTATTAGAGTTGAATGTGAACAAGCATTAGAGAATATGCAGACATTTGTAAAAGGTTTCTTTGAAAATTCAAAAATTTTTCCTTGTATGAACCTGTAAAGCTAACATTATGGCACAGAGGTACTATTCACTGCACATATGACAACCAACTCCTAAATTTTGATATTTCAATGAAAAATGTAATTACTATCTGTATTTTCTAATTCATTTTTCTCAATCCCATCAAAATGATTTGAAAATAACTGTTTCCCACTAAAATTTCTATAATTGCAAGCTTGTTCTTTTTATATCTATCAACACTCAACAGATCATCTTGTTTGTGAACCTCAACGTGCATAATTCCTATGCAATCTTCAAATTTTTTATATTTTCCTCTCTTTTTTTTCTCCATATGCTACATAAACTGCATAGGGATGGAGTTTTATATTGTTGTTCACTTTGTGCTATAATACTTGCTTTGAAAGTGTAGCTTAACAGTGGCTATGGAGATCTCAATGAGTCATCTATTACCCTGTTGGTGTAGGGGTATCTGTTTGTTGTATATAGAGGATTTTGCAGATTTTCTAGGTTCCTTAGCTGTGTATGAATTTTGGACATAATAGATCTTTCATTTTGTAGATGTGCTTCTCTTTGTAAATAAGCTCAGGAACCGTTGGCAACATTCTAATACAAGTCTCTTTGCATATAATAAGAACAGTGGTTGCAATCCACTGCATCTGTGGAACTCAATTTTGTCTAATTTAAAATATGGAGTATCAATTTCTGCACTTTTTATATGATGTGTGCAACCTGCTGGATGTATTTTGAATGCTGCCAGCAATTATCTGCTGTCTAACCTTTACATTAACTTTTCTTGAGTTAATCATTGAAATAACTCTAATTAAGTGATTGTAACTCTAATGAAGTGATTATGAATGGTAACTCTGACTTATTTTCCTTCCTTTATTCATTGCTCTTCCATTTTTGTTTGTTCTTTTTTAGGAGGCTGTATAATTGCTAATGTTTGTCAAATTGAAATCATGTCTTCAGAGGGCCATGTGTTCCTTATGGATGTGGAAATTATTTCAAAACGAATGTGGCATGCTTAAATTATTCATGACAGGATTTGGAAAGGGTTTGAGCCTTGTTACAGTTATGTGCTTGTTTTTTTCTCTTTTAAGTGACTTCAATATGTGATTTAGAAATGTTGAAATTTCCTATTGAGAAATGAACTTTATTCATTCTTTTGTGAAATTGAGAACCCCCACTGTTTGGGAGTTGAGGTGTTAAATGAGAAGACATGAATTGGATTACATTTTGTAAGGCTTCCTGTCGCATTGCGTTTGGAGGTGCCTTCAAAACTGTTTTGTTTTTGTTTTTTATACATTTTTTTATTGCTTATGGTCATTCATGGTTTGGGAAATGGTAAACATTCTAGCTTCTCCAATGGTTCGCAAGGCCTTAAAAAAACTCCAAAAGCAGTTAGAAAATTGCTGTCAAAGCAATATTGCCAAGAGGAGACTTAAGTGATTTTGATGGTCTTTTATATCTAAAATTCTTATTGCATTAGGCAGAACTAATAATAATAATTTGTGGTGTCTGGTGACAGTGAACAGAGGGTTTCACTCAACTGGAGCAAAGATGGGAGGAGGTCATGCACATGGCCATGATGAACCATACTATCTTCATGCAAAGCACATGTACAACTTGGACAAGATGAAATATCAGAAAATCAAAATCCCTCTTGCTGTCTTCACTGCCTTCAGCATTGGTGCCATTGTTCCTGTTTATGCTGTCATTTTCCAGCAGAAAAAGACTGCATCTGGCTAGCTCATGATATGATGCAAGGCCCAATGCAATAATAGGAACAAGTTTGGATTCATTTCTTGGTGACTCTCGTTATTCCAGAGTTATTTTGCTGGTAGTTTCAATGTTTAATATTGGCAAATAGGATCTTAACCCTTGGTTTCTATAATAATACCTTATTGTATTGAACTGGTTCTGAATGAAGCCTGGGTTCTGATACTTGGCTTTCTTTATTATGCTTAACATGGTGGTGAGAAACCAAATCGCCTCGTACTAGTTTCTCTGTGGGTACATCACATTGCAGTGTGGAGTTGGTTCTTTCTTTCTGGTAAAGTTGCCTTTTGTTTGTACTTGTATTTTTGCCTGATAGATATGTAAGAAAAAGGAAATTTGTTTGGATAAATTAATATTCGTGGCAGTTTTCCAGAGATCTTTAATACACCCTTGCTTTCTATAGATTTAGGATAAAATTCTGGAGTTCAGTGTACTACTGAGTGGCAGTTTGTGTCCGTACGTGCAAAGGAATTGACACAACCTTAATAGAAAACTCCAACAGCACCTTTAGACTAGTGTTTTTTCTTAGTTTTACGGTTTAAATGTTTTTCGAAATTCGAATGAGTAGTATATGTCACTCGAAATTAAATTTTTTATCTGTTAAATCTCTTAATTTATTTTAAGTCCCATAATATTGACTTGTGTTGATAATACAATTTAATATATATATATATATATATATGAAATTGTATACGGCGATAATTATTTTTATTTAGTTTGTTCTTGGATAATTATTGAAGCTGTAGGTAAGGATGACAATGGTGTTATATGAAATGAGGAAACTATTATTGAAGATATAACAGATATTTCTGAGAAAGAAAACGTATAAACCATATGCTTTTGGATCGTTGTCACTAATGGCGAATTAAGAATCTAATAGTGCAGATTAGTATATAATAAAGAAGATTCGAGATCTGTCGGCTGCAGTAACCATGGTTCTTCTTCTGGATAAGCTTAGGGGAGCATCTTGGATGCTAACTAAGGTCAATAATTGTGGGCAGGCAGGTTGGTTTAATCATGGTCAATTATCAAGTGGCACTATCAAATGATTTAGTTTAGAGAAAATTTTCAAAGTTTGTAATATAAATGTTCAATATGTTTTTATTCCAATAAGCCAGATAATTCATCATAGTTGTCATGTCATAAACTAATTTGTTTGCATCATGTATCAAATTCATTGAAATTAATCCATCTAAGAAAAGCAATGCAAAGGGAGAATAGAGAAATCCACAGTATAGCTTAAGATAGGTTTGAAGTGTTTCTTTTTTACTCTTATTAGTTAAGATAGTTAAAGATTTTCAAATTCAGACCCAAAAAAAAGATTTTCAAATTGAGTTCAATGATTTATAATTTTGATTTATTTTAAATAAAAATATATTATTTTAATTTTTTTAAAAAAATTATAATATTTAATAATTTAAAGTAAGAAATTCAGGTCATTTTCATTCTAATAATACCTTTTCAAATCATATTCAAGCATATCAATAAGTTGAAGTAGAATCGAATAAATTTGATATGAAAAATATTGAATCATTTCATATTTATTTTAAATTCAAATTACGTTTTTTTAATAGATTTTGATTGAATTTTTGGAAGATTTGTTCATAATTAACTTTTTTAAAACTAAACTAAATTAATTGGTGAGAACAATAAAATCGAAAATCAACTAGTTAACCTATTTGATTAGAATCTAAAATTGAAATCGATCAAAATCAATCAAAATTAATAAATTAAATCAAATCAAATCAAATTAAAAATATATCCATCTGTGAAAATTTTAAAACTTAGTAAAAAATTACATTCTTTTACACAAATTTTTTAAATACTAAAATATTTATTCAATTTTATCATATTATATTATTTTTAAATTTTTAAATTTTCTTGGTTTTTTAAAATAAAATTTTATTACAGTAAATCAATCAAATTAAGATTGAATAGATTATTTTAAAACCACTGTCATTGACAAATCAAAATTTCATTGGTAAGGCGTGAGTTTGTTGAGAAGCTTGTTTTTGCTATAATTGAAATGAGAAAGACATAAAGTAGCGACCAATTCCTCATACTTTGCTTTCCTCTTGCCTTTATTCTACAAGTGGACAACCAGGCAAAAACCCTAATTAATGCAATAAAGATAGATCCTAATCCACTAACAAAAGGACATGTGGAAACTTGTTAGCTAATTCTTGCTAAGATGGAAGAAGAAGGCCTCTTCCTCCTTTCATCTCTCCACCACCTTGCACTCCTTCATTTGAGAAGGTTCCTAATTCCTTGAGAGAATACTTGAACAGGATCATATTGTTATATTCTCTCTTTACCGTTCACTTATACTCATCTCTTGTTGTCTTCCATTTCCTTTATAATATTACTCTATTATTTGGTCATGACAAAAGATGGACCTTCCAATATCTAAACAATCAAGATCTCTCCTTCTTTCCATATCCAAAAAAAATAATCAAAGATTAGGTCTACCCAGTTTGTTCATGCAAACATCTTTTAAATAAAGAAATTAAAGTATTTCATAGTATAAAAGATCACAACATCTAACCACCCTCCAAGAATTTTTCATATGCTTATATGTGAAATTAATATAAGAAATCTACTAAAAAAAAAGACGTAAAATGTGGCTAATATGTTAATTGAAAGCATTTGAGACATACCCATATGCACATAAACACCATTCTCCATCTGAACAAACATGGCTAACAATCAGCAATGGCTGCCCATACAAAAGAAAAAAGAAACACTCTACGATTACAAAAGGAGAAGTGAAAGTAGAAACCCAATTAAATCTTGGCTCAAAAACAACTACTGAAAGAAGCCCTTGGCCTATGGAAGCAAGAAAAAAAAAACCATAACTTTTAAGACTAAAAATCTTGCTTGAAAGTAAATTAAGCACATAAACACACACCTAAGTTACTGAGAATCATTAGGGTTGTCATCTCCACTATCACTACCTTGTTGCTGATTTTCTTGATTATGTTGCTCTAAGTTCATCCCCAAACCAACAACCCTACTAGTGTTGTAAGCGTTAACACCACCACCCAATACCCCCATATTACTCTCTGATACTCCTAACCCCACCGGCTGCTGTACTATCATCGACCCGAGTTGAACCGGACTTACCCGCCCACCTCCTGTAGTAAAATTCGGAAAAGTCCACATATGGGGCTCTGCCATTGCGGCCGAGGTCGCGCTTCCGCCCCCTACTGGTAACATCCAGAATGCATTGCCACCATTTGTGGCTGCCGGGGCAACTGCCCACATAGCAGCTGGAGTTGTTAGTATGTTCGATGGTCTAATAGAACCTGAACCTGCCGGTTCTTGGTGATCTTGATGAACTCCTGCAGTTCGTGAAGCTCCTGTTCCTGCTTGCTTATTATTTATTTGTTCATTTGATTCTTGTTGTGTTGTTGTTGTAGCGGCTGTTGTTTCTTTGACCATATGCTCTCTATATGATTTTCTAAAGTAATTCTCGTCGGAAAAAAGATTTTGAGGATAAAGCTGGTGGGGGAATCCTAACATCGTAGTGTTAGAACCCAAAACTCTCCTGCTTTCGCCGCCATTATTGTTAGCATCGTAGAAAGCTAAACTGCTGTGAAACGAAAGTGGAGCTGATTTTGATGAAGGGGCTGAAATGGTAGTGCCACTACTACGTAATGATACATTTAGAGTGGAGAAATTAGCAGGAATTGTACCAGTACCAGTGGTAGCAATTATGGCAGGCTCTGCTTGTTGTAAGAGCCATTCTATTGTTTCCCCATCAGATTTATGGCCTAATTCTCTGGTGAGTTGGAAGACTCTTGCTGCACATAAGGCCGGCATGCGGATGCGTCGGCCTCGGCCATCTACTTTGGTGTGGCGGTCCTTGGAGGGTCTTTTGGCGGTGGGTTTGGTGAGAGCGGAAGAATTAGAGTTGGATGTTGAAGAGTTGACGCCAATTTGGTTGGAGATGGAGCCCATGAATGGGCCCTGACCAGTACTAATGGTGGTAGCAGCAGTCGACCCATGTTGCTGTTCAAGAGAGACTAATTGTAGTGAAGCTGCAGCGGCTGCTGATTCTTGTTTTTGGCCACCATGGTTGTGATGACTCTTACTACTAGTGTTGTTTTGCAGGTTATTGCTTTGTGACTCCATCAATAACATCTGGGTTTCAACCAAAATTCTTGTTTCCTTCTTCTTCTTCTTCTTATTCTTCTCCTTTATCTTCTTTAGAGACCAACAGTTTTCAGAATTTAATCCAAACCCATTTTATTTTGCACCTCATATTTCCTTGTTCTTCAAGTCAGTCCACACAAACATTATTAAAAAAAAAAAAAGGGTGTTTACTAATAAAATAAATTAGAAAAATTAAGTAACTCAATCACAAGACCCTTTGTGGATTTGTTTGCTACAAAGTCTTGTGATCCTCACTTGACCACCGGTAGTGCGTGGGGATCTTCCATTCTTCTTTTCTTCCGTGTGATTGACTGCTGTCTTGAGGGAGAGAGAGAGAGAGAGAGAGATGGTGTAGTAGGTGAGAGGAGAGCCAATAATTGCTTAAAGAATCAGTGTATGGCTGGGCCTATTGAGCCCTCTAGCGAGAGGGAATGTTAATTAGATGAGCAGAAATTCATCATTCATGATTAAGTATCTATCTCCTAATGAAAAATATAAAATATTATTTTGATTTATTAATAAATTCATAAAAATATCAATAATAAATAAATAAATTTATCCCACAATGCAGAAGTTGTAAAAATGTGTCTTACTAGTTGACTGCTTTATGAGAGATGGAGTGTTAATTATTGAAACAGTAAAATGTAATGCTAATCCAATGATGATGCGAAAGATTATAGGTCACTTTTTTTCTTGGATTGAAATCTTTGTATATTTGATTCTATATGATTGATTGATCTCATCATCTTTTGCAAATCAAAATCATTAAATTTAGGTAAAAATTCACTTTTTATGAATGATAATAATTTACTTTTAAAAAATTTTAATCATATGATCTAAAATAAATAATGCGGTGATGATATAAATATAATCAATTATGTCAATTTAAATATAAAAGAATCTAAATCTCATCACTTGAAGATGTCTCTAAAAAAGATAAAAATAATAATAATTAATAGGTTTGAAGATTTTATAGAATCCAGAGTACAATACTTTGTAATATTTGTATTCATATTTCCACACTTCTTTTTCAGAAATTTATAAGTGAAAGCAACACACAGTGCTTAGGCTAAGATTTTTTGGTACAAAATGTGGAGATGTTGAAAAGTCTAGCAAAAAGAAAAACATCCCAATCATAAAAAATCTTTTTTTTAAAAAAAAAAAAAGAAAAATAAGAACAAAATGGGTCTTTTCTTCCACACTTATTGGCTTATAGTTTTCTTTTTTATTATCATTACTCTTCTAATCAATAATACTATTGAATATTGGTAATCAGGACACACACACAATATATATATATATATATATATATATATATATATATATATATATATATATGAATGAGGGATAGAATTTAAGTATTGATATCCTTATAAATCGATTTGAATTTAATAGTAATATGACTATATAAAAGAAATATTAAAATTTATCAATATAATTTATTTTTATTATTTTTTAATAGATCATTTGATATTTTTATACTTTTTAAATATGAGACTAATCCAAATTTGAGCGGATAGAACTATAAAGACAACAAATTTTTTTCATCAAATTTTAATGTAATTGTGTATCTAGAAACTCAAATTCGAGATGTTTGATTAAACTAGAAACTAGACCATTGGTTAATACTTCAAAGAAAAATAAAGGGTACCCTTTTGGGCGTCATTAGATTTTCTTCTAATTAATCATTAAAAATTTATTTATTTATTTTGAAAATGACGACGACAATGACGCTAATGAAATTCCAACAAACCTTTTGTGTGTCACTTGTTACTGATATGCCACTCTGTAAATTTGAGCAGTGAAACTGTCAAAAAGGGATATGTCCATAGATTGTTACGTTACATAATATAGATGCAGACAAAGGAAACTGCAGAAAAAGCAGCAACTTAAATGCTAGTGCTATAGAATTCACCCCCCCAGGGTCCCCTACACAGCTCAACTTCTCTGACCCCACTGCCACTAACCCCTCTCTCTCTCTCTTACTCTCATCCGTATGTACCTGTAACTCACTGCCTTTCACAGGAAATTTCTCCCATTCTCTTTGATCTGAAGGCTGAAGCAATCTTTTTAACTCGTGGAACTAGTTTGACATCTAGTTCATGGTTTTTACTGGTTTGATTTATTAAAAATTTAATCAAAAAGAAAATTTAAGAATTGAATTCTGTAGATTTTTAAGCATTTAAAATAATATAGTTTTAATTGAATTGGATCAATATGTTTAATGATTTCTCAATTTGAAGAAGGTTTGATTGATTCTTAATTTTTAATCAGATTAATTTAATAATAAAATTTCAATTTAATCGATCCAATTCAACTAATTCAATTCAATTTGCAAAGTAAATTCTCAATTTTTCACTTGTTCATATATACCCTTCCCATAATGTTTAATAGGATGAAGTGGTTACTCATAAAAATTGTTTAAAATGATGTGTGTGTGTGAGATAATCTTTTTAAAAATAAAAATTGTTTAAAATGATAAATTACTGCATACAAATACATTATTATTTAAAATTTAAAATTATATTAATTACAATATTATAATAAAATATTATATACAACATTATAATAATCAAACAAAAGAAATATAAATAAAAGAAGTTTGTAATAGTTCGTGTTCAACTATTCTATATAATTTATGAATAATAATCAAATTATATAATTTAAAATAATTAATCTAAATTACTATAATAGTTGTTAATATTTTTTATTAATTTTCGATATGAGATTTCCAAATTTTTTAAGCGCATCATGCTAACAATCTTAAGTGTGAAAGCACTTAAACTAACGCGATGATGGAATGTTGCAAAGTTTCGAAGTTGACTCGTGAATTGTGATTCTATTGACCTCATCAATAAAATAAAATAAAATAAAAACAAGACTATATTTGTTGAACGCAATAAATAGAAGAATGTTTTTTTCTGTTAAAAAAAATGCTCCAATATTTATAATTTAAAAATAAAATAAAATAAAAATTGGCGACAAATATTTAATTTGATTTGACTGTTTAATTATAGTGGCAATATTTGATGGCTATTGGCAGCTAAAAGCAGCAATTGAAGGATCAAATGCTAATAATCAGTAGTAACTTTGGAATTGCATGCAAATTGTTATATGCTTAAAAGCATACCATGAGCAACCGTTAAATTTATCCACACTCTATAGCTAACAGTTGGGAGTTCAAACATCTGGCAACTCACCCAATCAAACGCTAAAATCATAATGGAGAGCAGACACCAACGATGGAAAAATTGGCTAAGATCAAAAGGTTAAACCCAGTGGAGGATGGTATAGCGTATGTATTCTGGCGTTTATTAGGAGTAATTGTTTTCAGTCCTAGATTGGTTATTTGAAATTGAACCAAAAATCAATTATTTAAAAATAAAGAAATTGAAATCGAAACTAAAATAAAAAAAAATATTCATCTCAAATTGAATCGATTTTCGGTTCGATTCAGTTCAATTATTCAGATATTTTAGATATTTTTTAAAAAAATTAAATTTATAAAAAATAGAATATATATATATATATATGTATAATAAATTTATAAAAAATAAAATTTCTACATATATATGCATATGTATAAAAATATTTAAAAATTAAATACATATGTAATTAAAAATAAATATATAGATGCATATATTTTTAAAAATTAAAATTACAAAAAAATAATTTATATATATACTGATTCTAAATAAGGGTTCAGTTCAATTCAATTATCAAATAAAATAAAAATTAATAACCGATACAGTTTTAAATTACTGTTATAGTTTGGATCAATTCAGTTATTTTTAATTTTTTTTAATTTTGATCATTTTTTAATTCAATTCGGCAACTTCGGAATCGCTGGTCAGTGTTCTTCAAAGGAGCTCCTATACTAGAAAGAGAAGGTGAGGTAGGATAACCGAGCATGGTAGGACAAGCAGTGTGGTCATAATGGTATCCATTCATGGCAGAGCTAAGACAGCTCAGCCAAGCATGTAATCGACTGAAACAGCTCATCCCAGCACAACCCCACTCATCATTACGTTGCCATTTTCTTTTCCTGTTTTTCCTTTTGTCTTTTTTTTTTTACCATTATTTCTAAATAAAAATTAATATACATACAGATTACATTTATTTTAAGAAAATAATTTATTTAAAAAATTATTTTTTAAATAATACATTTTTATTTATAAGATTATAACAAAATTTATATTATAAATATTTTATATTTATACTATTTATTATTTAACATAAAAAAATACATTAAAAATAAAAAATTTATAGATTTCATTTATTACCATTGATGGTCACAGATGTAACCGACTGACAATAATTGATAATAGATGTTGATAGTTAAGAATAACCAATAATAATATATATGTATATATATTTATATAATTTATTTTTTATTGGACAAGTTTATTAAAATCCCAAAAAAAAAAAGAAAATTTTCATTTTTGAAATGAAAAGTTATTTTTTTTAGAATGACTTAAATTTTTATTTGAACAGATAAATATTTTTTTATTAATTTAATTTTTAAAATACATTAAATATAAAAATATTTTTTTTACAAAATATTTTCTGCAAAATAAAGTGGAGTTTATATTATTCAATATGAGTCACGAAGAGCTAGTGCCAACACATTATTAATCAACAAGATTTGAAGAAGAGTCTCCTCCAATAGGCTTGTAGAAATAAAATAGAAGCTGGGTTAGAATAGTCTGGCAAGATTTTCTCTTATTTCTTCCTAACATTTTCTTCGACCTCCTACTGAAGCAAGATACTCAGTTTTAAAGTTTTGAATTTGTGAAGTCTTTTCCTTGCTCCTTTTTTTTTTTTTTTTTTCTAGTTTTTCTTTTTGGATTTGGAGTCTTATTCGTCTTTTTTCTAGTTATTCTTTTTGGATTTGGAGTCTTAGTCCTATTTTTCTTTTTATTTTCTTTTTTACTTAGCTTGATTTCTTATAATATTTTTAACTCAAAAAATTAAACATTAAACCTAATTCATAAAGTGAAATAAGTAATACATTATTATTCTTTTAACATAAAAATTTATATCAAACAAAGGAAATATAAATTACACCTAAAATTATAAATTAACCCTAAATTAATTCATCTATCTACATTTTTAATGTCAATAATTAAAATTATAATTTTTTTTTGTCATTTTTATCTACATTTTGCTAATCCGACCACAAATCTTTTTATCGATAACTTAAAATCATAAAGTCACATAAATTCTAAAATTAAAAAAAAAAAATTGTCAAATGCAACATTGGCGCCCATGGTGAGAAGGACGATCGGCGATGGCGTCGTTTCGGCCCCACTAACACCCTCTTCCTCCCAAAAAAAAAATTAACTTAAACTTTTATTTAGCACATATTCGATCATTTTTTTAAAAAAAAAAAAAAAGAAAAAGCAAATTCCCATGTATTGCAAGAGTTTAGTATTTTTCCTAATTACTCTCTTCTCATGAATTCTCACTCTTAAAATTTTTTTCCCACTAGTACTAATCATCCTCAAGAACGCATAAAATTGAAAGCATATAATTTATAATAAAGTTATCTTGCAATTAACGTTCATTTTTAATTATTGGGCTGATTGTCTCAAGATCAAGTCAGGTTTAATCTTAAAATTTGATTGATTTAGATTTAAGTTTGTTGGACTAGGGTAGTTAACTCTAAGTCTTGGACCTCTTTTGATCTTGACAAAGGGGATTGATCAATTTTAATGTTTCAATTTAGTGTTGTTTTGCAGTTTTTTTTGTTAGTTTTTAAGTTGGAAGTTGGATAGAGTTTTTAGTCTTCAAAGAATGTAAAGTGACTTCTAAATCAACCGCAATCTAAGATTCGCGCGATCGCGATCTATGAGAAGACTTGCTAGAAGTCAGACAGACGAAATCGATGAGTCATTCTCAGTCGCGACTCATCCAAAAGAAGGACTCCCAAAGTGACAGACGAATTCACGGCGTGTGTCACGTCTTAATCGCGACCGCGAATTTCGAAGTAACTCAAGATAGAATCAAGTCCACAACTACAGCTTGACATGTAACATCCTCAACCCAAATCATATGTATTTTTATTATGTTATATTTGAATATATGCTTTGGATAAATAATTTTTATGTGAATTGGAGAATTGGAGAAACACAACGATGACACTTGCACCCTTACATTTGGGGCACTTGAACATATATGTAATGTTTGCATAGTTGTATGGAAAATTATCTTATGTTGTGTGTATGTTATAGTATCATAAATAATGGTGTTTTAGAGTTTAATTAAAAGTATAAAGAGCATCTAGGGAGTAGGAGATGGATGAAGATGCTTAAGGAGTGAAGAAGAGAGGAAAAGTGAACTTCCAACCAATGGAAATGAAATACCATGATTTTATATTGTTATAATAAGTTTACATATGACATTTAGGGTTAGATTATTGAGGAAAAATAGTGAGTTATACCAGAAGAAAGAAAGAGCTAAGTAAGAAAGAAAGAAAGGAAGAAGAAGAAGAAGAAGAAGAAGAAGAAGAAGAGGGAGAAGAGTGAGCTACCTAGGGAAAGAGCCCTAAGGTTTTCTAATTCTAGATAATAGGTAAGTTCATTTATCTTCTTTTCAACTGAAATTAACCTCTCATGACATGTTAATCATGCATGGTTAGTAAGAATTATGGAGTAATTGAGGTAGAGCTCTTGGATAGAAGTTGTAATCCAAGAGAACAAGAGCTGATTCTGTTGATTTTGCTGTTAGAGCAAAATTTTTCACCCACAATTTCATAACCCTAGAAGAGGAATTAGGGAAAGTTCAAAATATGAAAGTTGTAGTATGAAACAGTTTTGTTTGATTTTGTATGTGTGAGGAGATGTGACTCATTCACTAAGGCTAGGTCACATACGAACCGAGATGATCTCAGTTTTCTGTTTTCTTATATTTTGATGGTCTTATATTCTGATTTTGACAAAGTGCAAAACATGAAACTTGTAGCTTTATATTCTCTCTAAATACATGTAAATCAGTTTTGATTGATTTATGTGTGGAAAGAGATATGACTCATTGATTGGGACTAACCCTGTATCGGGATGAAACCTCACATTTCTTTTAATTCTATTTTCCAAGAATTTGATGGTCATAGATTCAGAATTTGATGATGGTCCAAACTTGAAAGTTGTGTATTTATGTCTAATCTACATGCCTGTGAAATATTGTTTCCAAATCCAACATGGTTGTTGAGATATTGTCCCTTCATCATGAATGTTTGTCAATATATTACAAACCTGCTCACCTTGAGATTTGGTCCTTTATTTTGGTGACTTTATAGACTGAATTAAACAATGAGTAAAACATGAAAAATGTTCCTTTATATGTTTTGTAATAGGTGGTAGATTATTATTACAACTGGATTGGTACAATTTGAGATACACTTAAGAATGTAAGACCTACTCAAA
>CATIWR010240743.1:0-15236 GCA_949677035.1 Omphalea diandra | reverse complement strand
AATATTATTTTTGTTAGCAATTTTGCTTGTGAGATTAAATTCTCTTCTTGAGTTCTTAAGTGGACTTGGTGAGATTGTTGAGTGAAGGCTTAATAATTTCACAAACTTGTTAATTCTGATCTTAAATTGGCTTAGTCAATTTAGGATTTGGATTAACACAACTTTGAATCTTTATAACTTAGGTTGCTAGAAACAAGTTTTCTAGAGGTCTAGTTGGGATTTGGAGATCAAAACTCCAATACTTGTTTTGATAGATCTGGGCAACTATTCTCAATCATACGGGTAAGGAATCTAATCCAACCTTGTTCGTATCAGTTGCTTTCCACAATGCACACATGAACTTTTTTGTTCCACACTCCTTCCTAAATTCCCTGAATAAATGGTGCGTCTACCTCTAGAATTTGAATAGGTACCTCTTGTTCCCAACAACACTTTGAAACATTTCTTCTTTCCAAACTTTTTGCTATAATCCCCAACTACTTCTTGAAATCCTTTTTTTTTTTTCAATTTATTGGCTTAACATTTCCTTTTCTAATCTTTCTACCTGTGTTGTAGCAGTTTTCAATTTGCTAAAGCTTCTAAGTCACTAGCTGTGATCTTGCTTCGAATTTCACAGCTTAGCCTTTCTTCAAGTTTTTTGCACTTATCTCTTTTTGTAGCAACCACATGAGGATGCATAACGCGACAATTGATTGAATTTCACCTCATTCTACTATAGATATTGTGCCTTGCTTCAAATTGAGGAACTTCTTTCTCTTTTCATCTTAGTACATCTCTGGCATTTAATTATTTCTAAATTCTTAACAAAAATCATCCTATGTATGCACAGGTGGTTGTTTATCATTCTTGAAATAGTCTCCCACTAATCATACACATCCCCTTATAAAAGTGACACTGCATAATCAAATTTCTCTTCTATAGTGTACTTTATTAAGTTCAATTGGTGTTCTCTTTAACCATGTCTCTGCCATTATCAGATCAGTACTGTCATTGAAATCAACTGCACCATGTTTTCTTAACCTATCATATCTTATTTGTCAGACATTTCCTAGGCCCTGCATTTCCTATTCAATTGGTCTTTGCCTTACTTGTTCACTTGGAGCTGATGGGGCTGCTTGTGAATGTATAGGAGATCCACCTCCTTTAGCTAATAAGTCCCCCATTAGTAGGTAGGAAACCTCAACTGAGGTGTAGGTTGACCGTTTCCTCTCTTCTTGGGGATTGGTGAATCCTGTGTGAACCACTTTCTTCTAGCGCCCTATAGAATAATGCAAGTGTATTAAGTGACAACTCTTAACTATATCATATGCATATCATGTGCACATATATGTCCCATGAGGAACATATCCCCACTTTAATGCCATAAGTGTAACATCTATCCCTTATTCCTATGATTCTCCATGTCAAACATGTATCAAGCACAATAGTACATCACAAGCATATGCACATAACATATATTTACATAAGTATATCAATATTTGTCATGTCTACACTACATACGAAATTTGATTTACAAGTATATGCTATAGCAACCTAACAAACCATAATTTGAGCAAAATATACAAAAGTGAGCCAATGAGAGATAACAAGAAGAATGACTATTGATTTGCGCTCTATGGAGAACCCAAAATCTCTGTTGAGAATTCTTGTGTTCCTACTTTAAGTATTTGAGAACTTTAGATGGAATCTAGTGAATTATAACTCAATAATTATAATCAAACTTGTAATTGAGCATCTATGTATATACAAACATATTCAAACTACATAACATACAAAACAAGTTCTATCATTCATCATATGAACATGAAAATGCAATTTTCTTTTTATTGTGTTATGATCCTTTGAGACAGTTTAATGCCCCGAGTTTCCTATGAAACTCGTTGGCCAACTATTCCGGTGTAATATGATCATGAAGATCATATCCTATGAATTTTCATATGTGAGACCATATTAGGTCTTAAAATATTATAATTGTGTTACCTATTGAGAAGATCACAAATCCTTTCTTAGCCTCATTCATATACTTGTTGAACATTTAATTAATATTTCCTTATCAACCTGTGTTTCATTGCCAAAACAAATCTGCATACAATTTAAGCTTATGAATTCTTTGTATGCATGTTAGTTTTCACACTCAACAATACACCTTAACTCATAAATCTACCTTTTTCAATCTAAGATTCATGCGACAAATAGATACACTCTCAAGAATTAAACATATGGTAGGCAGATATAATATAATAAACTTATTTCATCATTCACGTTCACAAATCAAACTTGATCATACATTAATAATTTAATTACAAGACAAGATTATACTTACCTCTTTAAAGCTTTTAATTTCTAATTTAAGTTTGATCTCCTCCTTGCCTATTCTTGCCTTGTCCTTGGCCTACAATTAATTAATATTCTACAATTATAGCATGTTTCAATACTATAATGCATATGTTTATGCTTCCTACTTTTTATTTTTTGTTTTTTTTAATCTGAAGTAGCTTTGGTAATTTTGTCATAATTCTTCTCATTATACTAATTCAAATGATGTGATTCTTTTTTTTTTTTTAACTATATACATAATATTTAGACAATTCTAGAATTCAGCTTCAAATAATCATCCCACAAACCATGGTGAATTTTTAAATTATCTTAAAATTTGTAATGGTGTAAATAAGGTCAGCCTTGTTGTCTCTCTACTATAACTCATTCAGTTCTCATCCAATTAAAAAACTGTTTTAGAGGCACTTACTACACATATTAAGGATAATTTTTCATGTTTTATACTTTGTATTTCAGCTTTTAATATCCCCAAATCTAACCAACAATTTTTGGGCTGCTAGTAGGTGTCACACCCAAACTAGTCCCATTAATTCTACCATAACGCTGTCATTTTGTTCCCAATGCAAAATCCTTTCATAGGAGATTGTGTAAGGCCTTAATATATAAGTTGCATGCTTTATACTTTTCTAATTTAATCTCTAAGCCCACAAAATTAGCAGTGCAATGTTTTGCCCTAAAAACAGAGTATGAACATAATGGTTTGATGATTGTAACTTAAATTTCAACAAGTCTACTTTCCCTTCATTTCTCATATCTTCTATGCTAATTAGAAGAGGTACAGATAAAGAACATAAAATTAGAATTTGTTTCCACTTACCTCAATCGTCCTAAATCTCTAGTTGATTAGATCCACCATCCACTTAGGTCTTCTAATTCCTTCATCCAAGCTTCCATTTTTTTCTCTTTAAAAACATCTCTAACCCATACTTTATCTCCTCCTCTTCTCTCTTATTTTTAGTTATGAAGATTAGAAGTTGAAAGAGTCTTTTTTTCTTTCTTTTTTTCAATTGCAAAAGATGACTTGTTTTGAGCAAGGCGTCCTTTCCTCTTACTCTCACTTAACAGTTCTTTTTTTTTAATTTATACTATTTGATCCTTTATATTTTTTTTATATCACTCTATCCTTTTTAATTTTCTAATCACTCCTCCTTATGATAACTATGTCTTAGGTCACCCAAGGCTTATCCTTCACACATTATAAACTCCTATAATATTATAGCTTTATGAATTCCTTGCTCAAATCAACCCTATGCGAATGTCAATAATCCTAAATGATGCAAACAGCCAAGGCTAAAAGCAAAGGATCCACTTCAACTTCAAGGCCCAATCATAAAAGGAAGGGTAAAGAAGTTTAAGGATGTAATTGGAGCATTCATACAATAAGGAATTACACTTTGATTAGCCCAAGAAGAGCAAAAGATGTGTGAACCCAATTAAAAGCTAATGGGACCTTAAACTCTTCAAATGGAGCACTTAATACAATGGAGCCCAACTTGTGGAGAGTATCCAAGCATGACCCAATTCAGCCAAGGCATGTAAAAAGAAGCCTAAGGCATGCAAAAGGAAGCCCAAGTCATGTAAGCATAGAAATAAGGCCCATAGTTAAAGATTCTTGCAAGATTTCCTTAGTTGGCAATATTTCCTAATATCATTAGGATTTCCTCATTAGGTTGAATCCTTTTCCTTTTCTCTTTAGGAAGAGTTGTTCTTTAGTTAGGAAAGTATCTTGGTCTATTCTTGTTGACCAATCATAATATTTCTTTAGTTTTCCTATTTAGTTTATGATTGCCTATTCCTTATTACATTAGGAAATATTGAATTCTGTTAGGGAATGTAAACCAAATTCTAATTGGTTTTGGATTAAGCATTGTAAGGCTATAAATAGCCTTCTGCCAAGAGGAAAAATAATTCAATCAATATTATTATTGTTAGCAATTTTGCTTGTGAGGTTAAATTCTCTTCTTGAGTTCTTAAGTGGACTTAGTGAGATTGTTGAGTGAAGGCTAAATAATTTCACAAACTTATTAATTCTAATCTTAAATTGGCTTGGTTAATTTAAGGTTTGAGTTAATACAACTTTGAATCTTTATAACATAGGTTGCTAGAAACAAGTTTTCTAGAGGTCTAGTTGGGATTTGAAGATCAAAACTCTAATACTTGTTTTGATAGATCTGGGCAACTATTCTCAAGCATACGGGTAAGGAATCAAATCCAACCTTGTTCGTATCACCAAGGATCTCTTGGTCTTTGGTTCAATTTCCCCACTCCATGCAACTAAAAACCAAAAAATAAAAATTAACCTCTTCTCAAAGCAAAGTAAAAATACTAATTTAGTATAACTCAAGATGAAACCTAGCTGAATGCACAGACTGTGAATGTATTTTATTATGCAAACTGAATGAGTGGTCCCGGTAACCCTATCTTCACTACAAGCAGATTTAGTGGCCCTCATTAAGTGATCATGGTAGTTTTTAACCTACTTTGTATGTTTCGAGCAAATAATTGCATAAATTGATATTTGCATTGAAATATTTGTCTAAGTCGATGAAAAATACTTGCATAGCCTTTCACTTGATGGATGATAAATTGATAGGTCACTATTAGAAAATTGTAAATTTAAGCAAATCATTTGTATTGGCATTAAGAGATGATAGAATAGAGAAGTCTTTTACAACACTTTTTAAAATTAAAATTCAAACCCTCGTCACACGTTTTGGTAAAACATCCGTTTACTAGTATGTACTAGACTACCCATAACATTAAAAGACTTTGATAGAAAGCCTCCCAGTTCGGTTTGAGGATTTGATATATCGCTATCTCTTAATTACATGTGACCTTAACCAATGCAAAGATGGTTCAACCAGCGCGCCTATATATCTGTAACAATTGCATGTGCAAATTAAAAGTCTCTAACTCAACTATTTTTCAGTGGGATCAATAAAGGCACTATTTATGAACCAAAAGAACAAGCTTGCTGGCTACAGCTATGTATATACTTCACAGAATTCTCATTTGGAAGCAACATAGCTAACTAACTTATGTGTAACTTATATACGGTGGAATAGTTAGTAATTATGTGCATATAGTTGAACGTCATGCAAATAAAATAGCACAGTTATCTAATGTAACCTACATGATTTCTCGCAATTAAAATAAAAGTTAAGAAATAGGCTTGGTTGCTTTGAAATAGTTAGCACCATAGTATTGACAATTAAGTATTAACATGAATTAGCCAAAGATATTTTTTCTTATTAAAATTAGGAATGTACTTACCATACACGGCTAGAAAAGTTCAAGCCGACAAATAATTTCATTGGCCTTAATTAATACCACATGTTGACCCGTGACATTTCTTTGTCTTGGCAGCAGTGAACAACTTAGTTGGGTGGATCAAATGAGTCAAATCATACATATGTTATTAGCAGAAGAAGAGGGGAGGGTGAATAATGAATCATAGCAACGATCTATCAACATGGTACATTATTTCTCATAAAATAATTCCTTTAGAAAAGTTGGTCCTTTGAAATGATAATTATCAATGATGAACCAAAAAAAAAAATGATGATGAACAAGATCTTTGCTTAAAATCCACAATTATACATCTCTTTTGTCAACTTTTCCAATAATGATGAAAGAAGAAGGTTACAGTATCTTACCACTCGCCAAACTTTATCCCCACCTCCCCCCGTTGCCGCAGCCATCCTCCTGATTATTATCTTGCCATGCGATGGACATTAGCCCTCTAATTAATTTAAAAAAATAAATGTCCAATCTAATGTGACATTTTTTATTTATTTTGTGTCTATGGACAAAAACAGCTCATGCACATCTTTGCTGCTTAAATCCAAATCTCTCATTCTCCAAATCATACTCAATATAAAAATTCTGCTGCTGAAAATTCCCCAAAATAATGGCCGGACCACTGCGGCGGCCTTCACCACCCTCCTCGGCACCATTACTCACAATTGTCAAACAAACAACACCCGATTCAACAAATGCAAAGTAGTTAGACAAAGGCAATTGCATCTTAGCACCACCTTTGAACTGAAAAATCAATTCCGGCACAAGAACCGAGGATGTCTCTCCAGAAATATTGAAACATGGCCTTAAACCGGTCTGATTTTGTACGTCACTAGCTATTGTATAATTACGCATTTGGTTTTCGAACTCTTTAGCTACTAACTCAAAAACTGGCCCTTCCATGAACGTGAAAGTCGAGCCAGAATCAACTATTGTTCCTCCATTACCGTATGATTCCGGCACCAGAAAACTATACGGAACTTTAACTTTCTTATTCCCCACGATAATTTTCCTCAACGTTACGTAGTAATATTCTTGAAACGCCGCGTTTGACCCTACGGGATTCTTGGAAAACGGCGTATAACTCACCCCTCGTGTCTTGGAATCGGAAACCGGACCCATATCCAAGACAAGGTCGCTGCTGACCGGAGCGTCGTCGAAACGGCGAGATACTAAACAATAAGAAAATTTCTTGACGCCCATTTGATGAGGGAGAGACTGGGGGCTGCGGCCGAACCCGGCAATTCCTTCAGGCTGGCGGGTGGAGAGGATAGAGCAACCTACAAGAAAATCGGGCACGGTCTTGTTTGGAAAATCAAGATTTTCCGATAGTAAAAGGCCAGCTGTACAGCCAAGACCGTACTGAATAAGATATGGAGGACATGATAAAGAAGAACAGTTCTTGGTGTTGGAATCACATTCTTGGCATTGAGACTGGACGTTGGATCCAAAAATCCATGCACATTTGGGATTCTTGCATCCTATAATCTTGGAAGAGAACGAAAGCTTGGGTATGAACTTGGGGAGTTTAGTAATGTCGAGGTTGGGGAAGTTACACCCGGAGCAGAGATAGCGAGAAGTGCAAGGGAACCAAACAAGGCTGCTTCCTGTGTCCATGACAAAATTGAGGGACTGAGGTGGAGTGCCGAAGCCTAAAGACATTGAGTAGCCACCGTAGCTGCGGGAGAAGAGTGGGGAGGTGAGGAGGGAGGGGGAGGTGGTGGCGCGGGGAGACTTGAGCTGGTGGGCTCTGGAGAGGGATACGGAAGCTAGGTGGTTGAGGAGTTTCCATGGATCTGATGATGGGTAGTCGGCGGTGGAAGGAAAGACTGGGATAGTGATGGTGGTGGGCGATGTGAAAGGGGAAATGGAGAGGAGAATGATGAGAAGATGAAGAACGGGAACTGAAAAGGAAGTGGCCATGGAAGTGTGTATGGCTGTTTGCTTCTCTAGTCTAGACTGGCTGATCATATATTATAAGGGGTGGTGGGGTGGTAGCGTTTGCTTTGTTTTTATTTTTATTTATTTTATTTTTTGCAATCGTATAGACGAAGAAACCAAATTTGCCCAATATTGGGGTGGAGAATATGTTCCATGTTGAGAGATAATATTAAAATTCTGATGGTATGCGTGGTTAAGTGCTCTTTTTCTTTTTCAATTTACTTAGATTTTATTATCATAATCAATGTTATTTTTAAAATTTAAATTAATGTGAAGAATTTGTTTTAAAATTATTTGAATAAAGATTGTGCTTCAATTGTCATTATAAGAAAATGTCGAAATAGTAACAGAATTTAATAACAAAAGTATTTCCATCAACCGCAATGAAATACTAAATGAAAACAACAAAACAATCATTATAGGATTTTTTTTAAGAATTAACGTTGAATTTTTGAATTTGTTGATAAACTTTGGCACGAATATGATGTCAAAAATATTTAGTGATGGATTTTATTTCCATTGGTAAGTAGCGATGGAATGTTGACAAATTTTTTATCACTTTCTTAGCTTCAAAATGAAAATTGAAGAATTATTTGGAGAAAAATTAGCGATGAATTTTATTTCTATCACTAAATAACAAACGATTAATGACAGATTTTTTTCATTATTAATTTTTTATTTTCAAAATAAAATTTAAAAACTTTTGAGAGAAAAATTTAGTGATAGATTTTAGTGTCATCGTTATAGATTTTAGTGTCATCGTTAAATGGTGATAAATTTCATTTTCATCACTAAATAGTATAAATTTTTTTGTCACTAATTTTTTAACTAATGAAAATTTAAGAATTATTTAAGGGAAAAATTTAGCGACGGATTTCATTTGTTGCCATAGATTTTTTTTTACACTAATTTTTAGCTCTAAAATTAAAATTTAAGAATTATTCAAAGAAAAATTTAGTGATGAATTTTATTTTCAAAGCTAAACAGCAACAAATTAGCGATAAAATTTGTCATTAATTTTTTACCCCAAAATAAAAATCTAAGAATTATTTGGTGGGAAAAAGTTAAACATGGACTTTAGTTCTGTCACTACATAATGATAGATTTTATTTTCGTTGCTAAATAGTAGTGAATTAGTGAATAAAATTTTTTACCACTAATTTTTTTGCTCTAAAATGAAATTTTTGGCTCTAAATGAACATTTTAAACATTTTTCTATCATTTACCGATGAAATTTTAACTTTGGTGACAAAAATTTTCAACGCTAAAATTTTTGCTTCCTTTTTATTTTTTCTTATTTTTTCACATTATTTTCTTCATATTTTTATTTATTTTTCTACCCTTTTATTTCTCTATTATTTTCTTCTTTCTTCTCTTGTTCTCATTATCCTTCACCCCTGCTTTTGCCTATTATATGGTTGTCACCTTTATTGTTGTTGTTGTCACTTACTTCTCCCTTCCTCCTCCTCCACTGTCATATCATTTTTACTTTCTCTAATGCTGCAATTTCCTCTCCTCCTCCACCACCATATCCTCTATTTATTAATTACTATGTTAATTGAATATGTAAATATTTGTATTCGTTAATTGAAAATATGTAATTGTTAATATTTTGTTAAATCAAAATATGTAATTATTAATTTAAAATTTTTAAAATAATTATATTTTATTTTATTATTGATTTTTATACTTTTTAGCTTTTAATTTAACAATTTGTGATTTATTTATTTAATAATTGATAATATATTGATATTTATATGTAAATAATTCGATAATATATTGATATTAAAGTTCAATAAGTTGATAATTTATATTTAAATTAAGTATGATGATTAATTTATTAATGAATTTTAATTTTAAAATTAAATAAATCAAAAATAAATATTTATTTTATAAAATTTAAGTTTAAGATCGGATTAGCAATGAAAAATTTTTTATTTTTTATAATTTAAAAAATAAATTTAGTGTTGAAAAATTTAATTCATCACTAAATTGCTGACATATTTTTCATTGCTAATCCGTCACTGATTCATTGATCACTAAACTATTACTGACAGGATTTTGGTAACAAAAAAATTTTGTCACTAAAACAGTTTTATGATTTTAGTGATGAAAAATTCTGTCTCTAAATAGTTAAGTTTTTGTAGTGTGATGTGTGAGTTAATCTAAAGATACTTTAACTATATATATTAACAAAATTGAAATTTAAATGATTAACTAGTTAATAAATTATAAATAAAAATCTTAATCAAAATTAAATTTGATACTAAAAATAACAAGGTGGGCATCTATTTTATTCAATAACCTCTATATAATTTAAAATTTTGTGAAAGATAACTAGGTTATAAGTTCAAAGATTCGATCATTATCTAATTATGGAAAAAGTGCATTGAAAATATGTTATAATATCACTGATGAACCTTTTAGTTTTGATGTGTGTGTGTGTGTGTGTATAATTTCTTTGATTGAACGAAAAATCTCTAGTTTATTATTTCTTTAGAGTTCATTTTACTCACCTCACCATCTCTAATTTGGCCATTCAGGAATCGAAATTATTATAACAGGTGGCTCTCTCTTGTCTTGTTCCCTTGGTTGTGCTAGGGTTTCTAGCTTGTTCAGAATCGTTTCTCAAGCTCTTCCACTCCAGTGTTGGGTAGTTTTGTTTTCTTTTTTTGTTTTCCCTTCTTTCTTTCAGCCATCTCCTTCCCTCCTTAGCTTACCTTTCCTCCCTTTCCCTGGTGCCATGGATGCTGAAACTTCAGCTAGAATTTGTGCCAATCTAAAACTGGATGAATCCCTTGACAATCCAGTTATCATTTTGGGTGAACAAACGCGACGTAAAATAGGTATAAGGGCTTCCTTAACTCTTGCTTGTTGTATGCTATCTACTCGTTAACAAGGAGGGATTTAGGTTGGCTTTACCCAACATGCTACTGGTCCTGTATGGCCTTGAAATTGATTTAGCTAGTCCCAATACCTTTCTTCTTTATTTTAAAAATGAAGCTTATCGTAACAAGGTCCTCATGAATGGTTCATGGAGCTTTGAAATCTCATCTAAACTCAAGGAACACCAATATGTAAATGTTTTATCGTTTGATCAAGTGGCCATTTAGGTATAATATTATATTTTTATTGCTTTCATGGCACCAAATGGTCATCAAGCGTAGCAGTGAACTTCGACAGGTTCTCAAAGTGGATTGTGGTGTTACAAGAAAGCGCATTAGTAGCTTTTTATGAGCTCACATCCTTATTAATATTTTGGAACCTCTCAAAAGAGGTTTGATCGTGGATATTGGATGCTAAGATAGGAAGAGGCATGTGGTTCTTACTTACGAAAGATTAGTCGATTTTTATTCTACATGTGGCCCGCTTGGGTATGTTTATCATGAATGTGCTTTAACCAAAAACTATTCCTCCCCATGCTTGTGTGTTTAGGTCTTAAATGAAAGCTTTACCCAGGTCCTTCTCCATGGAGCGTAAGCAAAGGCATAAAGGTCAACCCCTTGTTCACACACATGCCAAGGAAACTTCTCCACTAGAGGGGGCACAATGCACGAGTGCCAACTCTCTACCTAACTTTAATGACCATCCCAAAGAAAATGTTGATTTTGTTGTAAGGCAATGTTGGTAGGGGTGAGGACATTCATGCACAAGGTTTGGATACCTCTATTAATGAATGGATAGTGGTGGGCAGGTGTTTGTGGCTAATGATGACCTAAGGAGTGATGACATGGTGCAACTTATAGGTTATATAGGTAAGAAATCTATTGAGTTTCATATAGGTGCAATCGAATCTACTGATATGAGATCAAAAGCATACGTTGACTGTCATGCCATCCACCCTTATCCAAATGAGGCCAAGTTAAATTTTTGAACGTCTGTCCATTCCTAAGAAGAAGTAGAAGTGGAAGAAGAGGGGAAGACCACCAGAACAATCTTGTTGTCAAGCCAGTGCTTTATCTGTTAATCCTAGTAAACATCTTACCTGTGCTAATGACATTGTACTTACTAAAACAAATAATGCTCGCGGTAATCATATTATGGGCTCGTCTATAATCTCGTGTTGACAATTCTTCTGCCTAAAAAATTCGAAAGACTAATGATGTGATTGATAATGTTTTGTTTGCTATGTCAGTGGATGCTGGTACACCGACCCACCTATCTCAATGAGTTGTTTATGTTGGAATGCTCGGAGGCTTAGGAACCCATAAGCATTCAGGGAGTTATAGCGGTTTGTCCCCGATAAGGAGCCTAAACTTTTATTTATGTATGAAACAAAGCTTCATAGAATGTCTTTTAATTTTTAAAGTGTTTCTTAAAATGTGATGGTTGTTTTAATGTAGAATGTTGGGGTAATAGGGGTGGTTTATTACTCCATTCTATTACTATTAAATTTTACTAATATTGATGCATTACTCTTTGTTAATGGCTTGCTGTGGAGGTCCGTAAGTTTTTATAGACACCTTAGTGCTTTGCGGCGATGCTTCTCATAGGATCTAATTCGAAAACTACTTGCATTTCTTGAGCTACAATCATTGTCTTGGCATTGCTTGAGCTGCAATCAGCTGTGATTTCAATGAATTACTACTTACTGGTGAAAAGACTGGGAGTAACCCAAGACCTTGGCAAAATATGGCTAAGTTTCAGGAGGTTCCTAATTATTGTAGGTTGCGCATTCTACCCACTGATGGCCCATTGTTCACAGGGTCTAATCGCTAACCAGAGGTGATTTTGTACGATGCAGACTAGATCCCTTCTTCTCTAATTTTGATTAGACATTTCTATTTTTAGATGCTCGGGCCTATAATCTTTAATATTATATTTCTAATCACTGGCCCATTATCGTGATGTGACAAACAGATATGAGGTCACTTTTAAGCGCCACCGAGTACAAGGGAAAGGACAGGCTCTAAATTGAGGAGGCTTGGATTGCTGAATTAGACTACGAGGTCGTGATGGTTGATACCTGGGGTAGATCTCAGGGTCACATTCTTTCCAGTATCTTGGGTTGCATTCAGTCTTTATCAGAGTGGAGGGACTAAGCCTGTGTTTTGGAGGGAGTAAAATATGGAGGGGAGGAAAATAAGAGGTGAAAATAAGGGAGGAAAGGGATTTTCATCTGTTTAGGAAGAGAGTAAAATAAGGAGAGGAGAGGAAAATATTGGTTATTTTCCCCTCCTTCTTTTTCTCTCTAAAATGGAGAGAAAAAATTAGAGAATGAGGGGGATTATTATGAAATTACTATACTGCCCATATACATTTTGAAAATTTACACCGATTTTGGCAGCATCACCTTCATCAAAATCTATTTTGCGTCACATCCGACTTTGGCAGTATCACTTCCATTTTGTGTCCTCCTCCTCACTGAGTATCATCTCCATCAATTTGGCAGCATCACCTTCATCAAAAACAGAGTTTCATTGGTAGATCTACAATGTGGCTGCGGTAAGTTTGTGGTTATCTTTGTTTCACCATTTTTTTTCTCTGTTTGTTGGATCTTGAGTTTGTTGTGTTCCTTTTTTGACATATATTTATGTTGATTTTGTTAGCATATTTCGTATGAGACAATTGAAATTAGCTCTTCTTCAGGTGCCATCTTCTAGGATTAGGGATTTCTTCCTGTGATGGGATTTTGGAATGAGGATTTCAATTTCTACTTTGTTTTTGAATTCCAGTTCTCATAATAATAATAGAAAACAAACAAACAAGGCTAGGGATTTTGTCCATTATAGTGACAGTAGTCAACGTTTTTGGAGAAATGAGGGACATCGGCTCCACGCCCTCTTCTTCAGAAACACATAGCTCAAAGTTAGATGCCTTTTTAGGTACCTAATCATGATAGCTTCTGATCATTATTTTCTCTACATCTGCATTAGTATTTCAGCATGATTTGAGAGCTCATTAAGCGAACAAAACAGGCACTGAAAAACAAAAGGTAATCTAGCATATTTAAGTGAACATGTTAAAGCAGGAAGTGCAATGTTATGAACAATAAAGACTAATTGTTAACGAGGTTAGATGCATCATAAAGAACTTAAAGCACTGAAAACATATTTAATGTGGAACTAGAAATTAAATGGAAGGAGCAATATCAAATATAGCTCGGCAAGACATCACATAGATATAAGTTCAGAAGTAGAACTAGTTGGTATTTGGTAAAAAATCTGGATATAACTTGGCAGAAAACTTTGAGGGCAAGAGAGGTAGAAAGTGATAGGACTTTAGCTCTTGTAACTTAAAAAATCTGAATATAACTTGGCAGAAAACTTAGAGGGCAAGAGAGGTAGAAAGGGATAGGACTTTAGCTTTTGTAACATAAAAGCAATCTAGCAACAACATTTGATACGCTTAGATAACTCTTGTGGCCCATGACTTTGACTTAGTTTTTTGGTTCTGTTTCTGGGTACATGGAGTTAACAAATCCACTGTTGCATGTTCAACTAAAAAGTTAATCAGTTTGTATGTTCATTTTTTTTTCATTGCTAAACATGCTAGTTTATTGACTCTATTCCATTGGAAAGATTAATAAATATTTTATACACATAATGGAGACACATTCTGGATTTTTACATGAGATCAACATGCTAGTTTATTGACTGGTATTTGACAAAAAATTTTGTTTGATTCTTGTTATAGTCCGTTACTTGTTATATATGTGTGGTAGATGAGATCAACATACGAATCCTTAGACATGATATCAAGTTTAACCTGGTATCAACTTGACAAAAAATGGGATTTAACCGAAAATGGGTTTAACCTGGTATCAAGTTTAACCTGATATCAAGACACGAATCCTTATTGTTATTACTTTAGAGGTTTAAAAAAATATATAATAGGCCTGTTGAGTGAAAAGTTGCCAGAATAATGGAATGACTACAAACAACATTTGAAGCACAAGCACAAACAACTCTTCTTAGCAGATTTGATTACTTACATCATAATTAAAAACACTAACTGAAGGAAACTCAAAACTGCCAAAAGAAAGAAGATAATTTCAAATGTAAACTTTGTCCACGACAAGCCTCACAATCACACTAAAAGGTACAATAAAAAAAAATGATTATATGCTTAAAGCTACTAACCCTATCTTCAAGAGGAAAGGTACTTATTTTGTTTGTGGAAACAAAAGTCACCATGAACCTCAATGTCGGAAGAAGGTGAGAAGTACATTCTCTTCTCTTCTTTTTTTCATTTCTCTCTTCCTAACTAAATTTATATGCTATTATATTGTTGTTCTTGGTGCCTGAAAACTACAGAAGACCTATTGAATCTTAAAGACCACACTATTATAAGGAGGAAGAGATATATGCAAAATTAAAAATGATAGGAGTACATTCTGACTATGCATCAGATGCGTATTGTTATCTATCTAATAATCCAGCTGCAACAAGGTCGTTTTTTAGCCTCCCACGAGCGAGAGGTTGGAGTGGTTAATGAAGATTATGGGCAACCTGTGAGAAGATAATGAAGTTATTATCATTGTTATTATGATTATATGTATTTGCACTTAGTTAATTTTAAAAATTAGACAATCATAACTTTGACATTAGTTACTTCATTGTATTTAATATTTATATAATATTTTTTTCTTATTTAGGTTTTTGGTTATCTCTATTGTATTTTACTAAATGGATATTATTTGTTTTGATAAATATTAG